>JBBIGA010000018.1:20114406-20126086 GCA_037576975.1 Alestes dentex | reverse complement strand
AAACCACTCTTTACTGTAATAATGTTAATTGTATTTATTGTAATATTAATGTTTTAACACTAACTCAACACTACTGTCCAGTAGTAAACAGGTTTTAAGTGTAATTTTCCCAGGTGCCTAAGACTCTTGCACAGTACTATACATACATACATACATACATACATACATACATACATACATAGTTTGGGTGGTTTTGGGTTTAGGATAAAGTCAGGATTACAGTAAGTGTGGTTTTATGATCAGGAAGGGTTTGGTGGTTACACGTTGAGGTTAATGCTGGATGAACATTACATCACAATAAACAGAGTGCATCTCACACATCAGTTTATACTAATATTTATTTTCTTTTTGTTGTGAGGACACCTGGACTTTACGTTACACTGAGATTTATGTCTCCAAACTCCACCTTCAGCCACAGGTTTTCACCACACTGGTGGTGTTCATAGCACCACAAACAAGTCCGGTCCAGTTTCAAGGTCAAGCATGTTTGGAATACTGGCCTTCTAAAATATAAAGACCTGCAATCACTCAGAAGCCAGATCCGAGTAGCATCCAGGCTACAATTACGTTCCCAATTACAATTATGAAAATTTGACTAAGGGGAAAATCAGGGTTAACGTTGGGCTAAAAAGTGACACATTTCTTATTTTTCTTATTTTCTTATTGTGGTGATGTAATTCGTAGGTCTGCACGAGTCCAGAGAATCCACTTCTAGTTATTCGTTAACAAGTGTAATGATTATACTGGGTTAGACAGGGCAGGGTCAGTCCTGCTGGCAACTTTATACCAGCCCTTCCACCCGCACCCCCTCTGGCTTAGATTAAAGGGGAGAAAAGAAGCTGAACAGTTATTTCACTGTAATTTAAAGACAAGGTGAGCATCTGCAGTTCCAAGGGCCCTGAGCATACAGAGGCACTCGAGCATTTACTTTATGTCACATATGATTCCTTTAGAGTTATTAAAAGGCATCTTAATGGAAATCCACGGTTGGTTAAGTAATGATTTAAATAGGGCTTTCAGAAAGAACGCAATTCATCTAGATTGTGTTTTGTCAGCACTCAGTGGTTCATGGTCTGGAAGAAGGAGCCTGAAATCAAGTCTTTTGTTCAAATCAGGCATGGCACTGCTGAAAATAAGGGTCAGGTTTTTAACACAAACATAAGGAACTGCAGCAAGTAAACTTATGTTGCATATTGTTTATGCCAAATGTGGGATTGTGGAGTATTTCTACAGAAGATATCCCATTCAGGCACACAGCAGACACCCAGACTTTTCTCCTTCTCTCACACGTACGGACCTTTATCTCTTATAATATGGCATTTTTATTTTAAATCTTATTTGTGTTTTGACTTCCACTGTACCGTTGATCCTGTGTTGACCTGTATATAACCAATGAAACTGAACTGAATTAAAGTTGAATAGCCTGGAAACCAAATGTGTACTGAGTATCAAAACAGCTTTTAATCTGTAAATGTACAAGATCCCTGATAGAAGGTTAATAGAAGGTCAGTACACAATATTGATTTTTGATTATCAACCAATCAGCAGGCTATGTACATATATATATATAGGATTATTGTTGAATTTCAGGGTTTGGGAAAAGTTGAATGTAGACAGATATTTTTACTTTGAATTAGACTTTGAAAGTCTGAGGACCCCTGGAAGGGATTTATTTAGCCAATTATTTTCACTTAGAACATCAACAAGCCATTTCATTGGACTGGGGGGGTTGTGAGTGCGGAACATCCTAATAATATGTTTCCAGACTGAATTCATTACCAGATTTTATTGTCATTGTGATTACCATTTTTTTAAAATAAAAAATAAGCCCTGTATATTGTTTTTGCATGATTATTATTTATATTTTCATTTTGATAGAACTACGGTGCCGTTTGAGAGACGTTTCTCCCAAAACGACATTAAAGTTGCATAAGTGTTTTCGGCTAAAATTTGACTTTCAGCTCTTCTGAAAACAGATGTATAATTAATTGCAATGCGATCAGTCGTACTGCACCCTGCATACATCAATATGGATCGCGTTGCATATATTCATGGCTGGCTGGAACCACTGAGCAGGAAGTAAGGGTTAGAATTAAGGAGGCGTACGAGTGACGTTATGGAAATCGTACTTTTTAGTCTGAATAGTGACAAGTTTTGCCGCCTGTGTGATTTGGAACACTTTTGTTTTCAGTTCAAACCAACCTGATGGTTCTTTAAAGGCCGCGGACGCCAAGAACCAGTGTGACTGGGATCAAAAAGGACATTGAGCCTGGGACACGCACCGGAACAACCAAAGAAGAAGATCCCCACGGAGAAGACAGCAAGGGAGGCCAAGCCTTCAGGAAAGAAGACGTGGGCTGCACAAAAGAAACCCCATGCAAAAAGTCTTCCAAGAAAAAAAAAAAGTGAATCAGAAGTAATTATGCCCTGTTGTTTGTTTATAAGACCTGCAGGCATGTTTTATTCATAGCCTTAGCGAGGTCCCTGTACTTTTCTACTTTCCTTTTTCTTTTTTTTTATATCCCCCACAGTTAAATCTCATTTCAAACGGGACCTGGTGAGGCTAAGCCACTGCGTCCCGAATCCCAATGAAGGCAGTGCCAAGTAAGAGTGAAGGCTCAGCATGGTAAACAGAATCGGAGGACTTTTCTAAATGTTACCTGACAATCACCGCGCTGCGCTCGGACCACGACTGCAGCCGGAAAAGCAGGAAGGAGATCAGTTGTTTTGGGCTGCTCTGAACTTCTACCCTTTCCTTTGACACCCTAATTACTAGGAGGGTTTAGCTGGTTTGCCTCACACCAAGCCACGAGATGGGTCTGACAGGAACGCCCCCGCAGAAGGATCGATCAGGCCGGCTTGTCACTCGGAACGTCGAACGGAGAATGCCTGCAATCAGCCAAAGTCTGCCAAGTGCCCGGACTGCTGAACACCTCTACATCTGCTTTCTGGTTTTCTTCAGATGTTTCTTGAAAGTTTCAGGATTGTCATAGACTGTATTTACTTCATTGGAGACTTCATGAATCAGGAACGACAGAAACGTCCATGTGACATCTGGGGCTGAAGGCCCTTATTTACGCACCTCTGCTCCTTTTCATCTTTTTTAAACAATACGTCATGTTGGATGGGTCATTTCTACAGTACAGCTCTACAGAAGGGAAAAGTGTGTGTATATATATATATATATATATATATAGTGCATATACAGTAAACCCCTGTTTCTCGCGGGAGTTACGTTCCAAGAGCATCCGCGTTTAGTGAAAAACTGCATTGTTATGATGTGGTAAAAGAATGCCTAAAAATGCCTATTTGTATGGTGTAAACCCTAAATATGCCCCCAAATATGCTCCCAAAACACTTTAATTTCATTTTAAACTCAGTTTAATACATACCCCCTTAAAGAAAATGTAAAGGTAAACCCGTATCCGTACTGTACAGTTTACACTGAACTGCCGTCTCCTGCAGTGCTAGAATGTAAATACCGATGTTACCCCCGTATAGACTGGACTGCAATTCATTATTAGGGTTTACATTTTTAGGCCAAGTTTTACCACATCACAAATTCACGTTTTTTCACTATATGCGGGTGCTCTTGGAATGTAACCCCCAGTGATTGTCGGAGGTTTATTGTATATATGCAGTATATCTACAGTATATATATACAGTGTGTATATATATTTCGATTAAGAGAGTTAGGGGTATAGGGTTTGGGTTGGATTTTGGACTGAGGTTACAATTAAATTAAACTTAATTAATTCAGTTTAGTTATTGAGTTTCAGGGTTTGGGAAAGTTGAAGGATATTTATTTAGGCATTTATTTTCATCAACAAACTGTTTCATTGGACTGGACGTCTTGGGAGTGTGGGACAGTTTCCAGACTGACACCATGCAAATCATTAATGGATGTATTTTGGAAGAAAAGCAATCAGCCCAGAGTAACTTTTATTTGTGTATTATCATTATTTACATTTTCATTTTTATAGTGCTAGAAATGAAGAAATGCAGTGCAGCTTGAGTGAACAAAACGATACTTGCTAGTACCATCGAGAATGCGCCCTGCAAAGGTTTTTGCTACTTGTTGTTCAATTACAAGAGTAAAAACTCCAACAAAGCACAGAAAAAGCAATAACTGTAATGTTTCAAAGTAAAGAAATAGCATAAACATGGCCACTTAAGTTACGTTCCCTTTAACAAAGTTTTCATCCCACACACATTTATTCTGACCACAGTCTGACCACAAGGTTTGTCCTTTTTTGCATTTGTTTTGCAGTTTTTAAGACAATTTCTTGCTCCCTTCCTTAAATACAACTGTCTGGCACTCAATGAAAGCTCCTCTTGTTTATCCAGTTCCAACCACAGAAATTCTGTAGAAAATCATCTCCTGCCCTCCATCTGCCAAAGCACATCACATGCATAGAACCAGTGGAATGTTTTTCCTAGAGCCAAGAGCCGAATAGGAACATTTATTTGGAAGAAAACAACCAAACAGGAGAACATGATAGCAGAGGAAGCCACCAGACCAACAATCTATCATCAGCAATTATTGGAGCAATTAGTCCTCGATCCAGTCTAGACCAGCAGCTGATCAAACTGGACATGACTGAACTGGAAAAAATGTTTGGGGGGGGGGGGCAGAACTGATTAGAAGTTCACGTGCGAGTTCACGTGCACCTCGAGACTGGAAATATTTCCTTCCTGAGTGTTCGAGTGTTCTTTCGCTGGTAGTGTCTTACAACAGATTAGCATTTCTTTGTCCTTTAAAGCACATTTGACGTGAACCTGAACACCCTCAGAAGAGCAACAGATGAGATAAACTATAAAGGGAGAGAGAGAGAGAGAGAGAGGGGGAGAGAGAGAGAGAGATGGGAACTGACTCTGATCTGATAAAAAAGATAAATCCCCGAGTGATTAGAAACGGTGCCGGCGGCCACGCCAAGCGAAAAAGGTCAAATGGATGCAGGCGTCATGCAGGACACCTAAGAGACATTTAGAGCTCAGAGATAGTCATGGCTTTGAGGATGAAAAAAAAAGAAAAGACGAAGTGCCCTGGGTATGCATGAAGCATCTTTGAGCAACCATCTGTCCTCTCTCTCAGCGTAAAGACACTCTTTGAGCCCAACACCTGACACCCTGGAACAAGGATCTTCCCTCTGTGAGGCTTTTGATCCACACACACACCTCCACTCTTAAAAATCAAGCTGCCAAGAGGGTTCTGAGGAGCACCACCATAAAATAACCACTTTGGTTTATCTGAAGCACCTTTTAACGACTGAAGGTTGTTACTCTACGTTCTTAACAAGTGAGGTTGTAAAGGCCAACCATATTCAAGATTCTTTACTATTTGTCACATACACACTTATACAAGCACAGCGTGCAGTGAAATGTACCTCAAATCACACCTAAGGCTGTGCAAATTTCCAAAATAGATGACCTAGGATTACTTAAAGAGAGATATGACAAGAAAAGAAAATAGAATAACAAATAGACTAAAAATAAAATAAGAAAAATATTCTGTGTCATCAAGAAATATATATAGACAGAGACATAAAACTGCATGGCAGAGGTAGATGAGAGTGAAATTACTATGTTGGGCAAATCTGAAAAGAGCATTTGTTGCAACAGTTTAAGTACCACATAGAACCACTGCCTACACTAAAGAACCCTTACAGGAACATTTTAGAGTGTTTGCACTTTTCAGTTTCTTAAAACTACCTTTAACAGAGTTTTTTCAAACCATCTATTGAAAGCTGCTTTATGGACCTTGCTGTGGTTCTTCTATGAGATCGCTGCAAAGAATCCTTGAATTTTAAAGGCTTGGCTTGGGCATTGGAAGAACCTCCAAGTGGTACATAAGCATCACATTTCTCTTTTAAAATTTAAAAACAACATCTGCGCATCTCAGTTGGTAAACATGTCCCTTTACGTCAGGGTTCAGAGCCTTTTTAACACTGTTGCCCACTGGTTAGAAACTTCTGCCTGAAGGATCCATTTGAGATTCGTTGAGAAACTAATTATGCCACTTCTTGAGCTTCACTCCAAAAATCTGTCATGGCACCTTTATTTGTAAGAGGGTGGAAGAGAGAAAGAGCAGGAGAGAGCAGTGTGGAAGTGTTTGATGTTGAACCAAAGCACTGAAAACCACTCATCTCTCCACTTTCATCCCTTCTCCTCTCAATCCACACTGACAATAAGAGCAGGACAGATTTAGGAGCATAGTGGAGAGTGGACACAATCTGTCATATTCTCTTTTTAAAAACGTGTGTCCGTTTTCCCAGATAGGAGCTGCCGGTTGGTAAGCCCAGCCAGACGACTTTACCCAATCCCCCCTTTGAAGAAAAGAAAATCCCAGCTAGCCGGGCTGCCCGGCATATCGGCGGTCGTCAGACATACTTTACACGAGGGAAGAAGGACTCGGAATAGAAGATTAGAACCGAGGGGAAGAAAGAAGACTTCAGCATCTTCCGGCGAGAAGTCTTCTAAAGGGGTTTGGGGTAACGCGGTTTACCCAAGGAGACAGACAGCCCAGCCCAGCTCCACCGCCGCCTCGGATCGAGTTCACCTTGCTTCCTGAAGTACGGGCAGGCAGGGTCCCGTGACCGATCCCATTAACCGCTTTTATTCTCCCGGCCCTTTCTTCTCAGGAACCAAATGAGAGCAGTTATGCCTGCCACAGAGTTTAGAGAACAGGATTTCAGATGATAGCACACAATCAAATACACCCCTGTTCTTTGGCATCCTATTGAAGAAACATTAGCATTCAGGCTTCAAGGCTTCTTCCTTTACTGCATGTCCTTTGGTGACATACTTTGTCCATTTATTTCACTAACTGTATGCCATACCGCTCTGGTATGAAAAAGTAAGAGATCACTGCAAAAATGTTCAGTTTCTCAGGTTTTATCTTTTATAGCTGCAAGTACTGAGCTGAACGGCTTTTAAGAACTGCTGACAATATTTCTCCGCATTTCCACATAAAAAATTTTGTTCATCAAAGCATCATTTTAAAGGAAATGCATCAAAACATCAGAATAAGAGAAATGATGCAGCGTTTACAGAACTTGAATAATTCGAAGAAAACAAATCTCTCGTTCACTCTTAAACAAAATGGCAATAATTACCTTTGAGGAACTTCTAGTAGTGTTTCACCGTCCAACTGGTACATAAGCCACCAAAGACTCTATCAAAATTGGATTTAGAACGTTCTTGGTTAGGATTCCACCCGGATTGGAAACAGTGTGGTCAAATCTTTGCCTTACCTCCAAAAACCTTAGTCATGTACTTTACTTTAAAACCATTCAGCATTTCTATTGTACACCTTACAAACGATATCTAATAAAACTTGCTCCCCATCCATACCGCAGCATATGCAGCACTGGTGATACCAGTACATTTCTACATCCTGTATATTCTGCGACTGTCTAATGATCCAACATTTCTGGAAGCTTGTCCCTCGTACGTTAAGTGCTCTTATAGGACTACACTTTGACTTGGACCCTTGCTACATATAGGTAAGTATAGGTAATATATGTATTACCCATACTTACCTATACAAAGCATTTCTGTATGTAGCATAGTCTATTCATATTGTGGTTGCTTTCTTTCTACAGACTTATTTGTTTTATTTTATTTCGATTTTATTTAGACTTATTTTATATTCATTTACATTATTCTTGTGTCTCTATGCCTTGTGTCTCTGTGTCTGTGTGTTGTGGCAGTCGCCACATAAGCAATTTCCTCCGGGTTCAATAAGGTTTTCTGATTCTGATTCTGATTCTTACTATTGCTTTATGATGACTCAGTGTACCAGTTCTCACTACGTGATAAACTGTTAATGACAGGTTTTACAAGAAAACCATAGTACAGCAATGGATACACCCAGACACAAACCTGAAGCAATTCTGGCTTGGCTCATTCCATTATATTGTTCGTTTAGAGTGTAAAGATTACTAAGGAAAAGGCAGCCGCTGTAAATACCCTGATGAATGTAGCTGCTGCTCTTAAAGAGCTTCTAATCCATGAGTTTGCTGCCAGCATAAGTCAAATGTGAAATGTTGTTCTGTGCTTCTTTTTTTTTATTGCCTTCTCTCTGTAGGTTACCCTTGTGATATCTCTGTCCTGTATATGCCTTCTGAAAAACTGACTGAATGACAATAAAAAATACAATCATAAAAACGACGATTCGGGTCAGCCGCTTGCATGATGCTAGCTGTGCCCTTTTTTTGTTAGTTACAGACGCAAACTTTGGACAGTTTGATGAAAAGCCCCTCCCAGTAATAAGGAAAAATGAGACTATTGTGAAATTATCTGGGTTGCTAACTCAACTGAAGTGACCCAAAAGGAGAAGCGGGCTTCATCTAGATCAGAAATCCCAAACTGAACCGATGTGATCAGGCATGAGTTGACTTGGTGATCCGAAAAAAGTGACCCCTCTCCATGAAGGCCAAAGTTCTAGGCTACAGTCAAATGAAGCCTGAAGATGGCTGGTTCTGGGGGATGCGGCTGCTGTGGGCTGCAGGACTGAGCAAATGCATTGGAGGTGAGTAGGTGGCTGCGTCTTATCATAGCGAGCTTAATTATGCCTGGGGCAAAGCGGTAATGCATCAGTACCCCAGAACTGTCATCTCTCCACAACACCATCATCCCAGAGCTGTAAACAGCCCTGCATTACTGTCTTTGTGGAGTGTTTATATTGCCTTTATGACTGTATCTAAAGACGACCAACCTTAAGTCAGCAAGCAAAAGCTAATCTTCTTCCTTTCACCTCTTTAAAATAAAAGCTGAATATATGCACTGGTTTCACATGCCACTACGTTTCCAAAATGTCCCATAAATACATATGTAGGATATAAACACAGGCACACCACACAGAGATATTCTAGTCAAGATCTCATCCTAATGTAAAATAGAAAATAATAATAAAAATACCAAAGGGAAAGGGAGACAATAAATTATGTACAATTTTGACCACCAAACTTTCAGTGTCTCTCAGTGTCTCTATGTATTTACACTGAACCTCTTGGAAAAATCATAAAATGAAAAAAGTGAAAATAGAAAACGAACCTTAACATTTGCGCAGGGCACTTTTCCTAATATGTTAAATTCAGAGCACCATAAGGAACGTCGCATTGAAACATGCACTGTGTGTTCTTTGCAGAATGTACAAAACACACAATCAAGAACAAATGAACCATATTATATGTTTCTTTTATTACACAGGATATTTTTCTCTCATTTTATTTTTAGTCTATTTATTATTATTGTTTTTTTTTCTCTTTAAGTAATCTTAAGACTAGTTTATCTATTTTGAAATTTTGCACAGCCTTAGGTGTGATTTGGGGTACATTTCACTGCACCTTGTAATTGTATAATGAGGTGTGTGTACGAGACAAATAAAGAATCTCGAATCTTGAATCAACAAACCACATTTGAGTAGGGGTGCCCTAACTTTTGCACGCTACTATGATTCTAAATCCAGTAAAGGTCTTGTTCTATACACCTTAAAAAAAACAAAAAAAAAACATACAAAATCTTCTCTTCAGCAGAAACATCTGGTCCTGGGCCTCGGCGAGCTCATTTTCACGCGGACAGCAGCGGCACAAAGACAAACGCGCAAAGGCGTGGGCCCGGAGCGGTCGGGACCGTTAAGCATGTGCATCAACAGAACCAATTCATTAGAGTTCCTGGAGTGCTTTCTTAAGTCGTTACTTCCATTACACTAATTGGAACATCAAATATGTATGTTCGTATCAAAACAGCGCGCCGTTGTGAACGCATGAAATATTTATTCCGTCAACATTCATTTCCACTGGCTTGCGAGAAGATGAAACAGGGGGATGACCTAATTGTGACAGTCATGAAGATGCATAATTACGCTCCTCCTCGCCCCAGGACTGTGGATCTTGCGTTAGAGAACACACGCTGGCGTCACCGTCTTTGTTTTGTCATTTTCTCATTAAAGAACTGCTTAGATTCGTCTCAGACATGAATGAGTTGGTGGCGGCGCCTGCTGCGTGGCTTCGGTATTCCTCAGTCCAGCGCCACACACGTTTATTAAATTTGATTTAATGCGTTTGAAATGATAATGGCCGCCGTTTATCTGAGCGCCGCGTTCCCCCGGCCAAGCGGCTCTTGCTGGAAGTGGAAGTGGACTCGGAATAATACATGGGGCAGCGAGCGCTCCTATTATTCACCGTCGCCGGCGGCGAGGTTGTCAGAATTTACGCCTTAGCAGCCAATAACAGCGGACGTCGGAAATGTGTTGTCGGTGCACAAAATGTAGTCCGAGGAAGGGAGGAAAAACAGCGCGGCGAATTATCGCCCCGCTGCAGTCTAGAGCCCTATTAAGCCACTCCAGAGAGGGATTTCAAATAAAATTGAGATTATTGCAGATGACAGCCTACCAGCACAGATATGTTCTCTTTATAAGGCTTCCAACCTTTTTCTGCTGTTGTTTTGGGTCGGGGCGGACGAGAGAAAAGAAGAGAGAGGGAAAGAGACACAGAGAGAGAGAGAGAGAGAGAGAGAGAGAGAGAGAGAAAGAGAGAGAGAGAGAGAGAAGGAAAAGACTGGCTGTTCTGTTTGTTTATCTCAAGATGAAGGCAAACAGGGACTCAGAAGAGTCCTGTCTTACACGCCGAGGCGCTGGAGGCCCTGATGGCTTAAAGTAATGCGGGCTTGCCTGGCTAGTTCTTTTCAAGGTCATTTATTGTCTCTTCCAATGTTCCAGCGACTGCAAATCTGCCCCAAATACGGACTGACTGAAAGAGTCAAGACATGCTGTCTAGGCCCTTTTAACACGTTCAGTTCACACACAAACACACACAAACACACACACACACACACACACACACACACATGCACAGCCAGACACACCACTCAACCCCCATTGAAGTTTAATCACAGAGTCGATGGCAACCACATTGATTAGCAAGCATGCCCATCAAGCACGGGGAAGGGAGAGGATCATACCGTGTGGTAATTGGCTCCGAACATCAGGGTGTGATAAATATTCATGTGAATATACTCATGTCACCTCTCTCTCCCTCCCTCTCTCTCTCTCTCTCAGCCTGAAGTGCCTGCACTCTCCAAGGCTCTTTGCTGCTGTCACACCCAGGGCCAGCACGGCTCTTCATATGAATTAGTCCAGCGCAGGCCTCACCTCAGGGGGGCCCTTGGATGATCCGACAGCCCACAAGGACTGACGCTTGGATTGGCAACCGGAGGAAAAAGAATTTAGGATGGTTTACATATTGATGCCAGGTCTTTTGAATCATTGCTCCGGACTTCAAGTCAACCTGTAATCCAAACACTGACCTTATTATATTTACCAATGTTGTCGCAAAGCAGCTTTACAGAGTCCAGGTCCGAGCCACTAGTGAGTGAGCCAAGGGCGACAGAGGCCAGGAAGAAACCTCAAGAGGAATCAAGACTCAAAAGGGGAACCCATTCTCCTCCGGTCGACCCAGACAGAGAGAAAGAGAGTCTCTATGGAGATAACTGAAAGTAGAACTGATTACTGAATTAATCACTGCTGAAAAGACTGGCAGACTATTACGAACAGAGTGGGTGCAGTTAGACTCGGTAGAGGTCGTTTTTTGTTGTTTTTTTGTTGGAGTCTGAGTGAGGAGGAACAGTTAGAGTCAGTAGAGGTAGTTTGTGTTGGAGTCTGAGTGAGGAGGAACAG
>JBBIGA010000018.1:20064834-20078101 GCA_037576975.1 Alestes dentex | reverse complement strand
CTCCCACATACTGCTCCACACACACTGCTCCCCTCACACACTGCTGCTCACACACTGCTCCCCTCACACACTGCTGCTCACACACTGCTCCACACACACTGCTCCCCTCACACACTGCTCCCACACACTTCAGTAGAAGACTGCAGCAGTCCCACACCCCCCTCAACATCCACGGGACTGCAGCAGAGAGGGTGAGCAGCTGGGGGTCTCTGAGGATCTGACATGACCTGGACACTTTCAAGCCCAGTTCAAAAGGGCAAGGCAGCATCTCCACCATCGGAGACACCTGAGGAAGATTCGCGTCTCTGCAATGATCCTAAAGACGTTTTTCTTTGGTGCTGTAGAAAGAGTCCTGAACATCAGAACATCACCTCCTGGTTTGGGAACAGCTCTGTTCAGGAAATTAAGAAACTACAGAAAGTGATTTGTGCGAAGGAACATTGTATCAGATCTGCTCTACCGTCTCTGTAGGACTTTTATACCAGGAGATGCTGGAGCAGAGCAACCAGCACTCGTCTCAGTGACTGTCTGTTTGACCTGATCAGGCAGACGCTTCAGGAGGTTTATGGTCAGAACAGAGATGCTCAGGCCATAAGATTCTTTATCAAAGACGCGGCCATCACAACTTTAAACTGTTCATTAAGCCACAAACTGAACTCTCTACCTCACTGCCTTATTAAATCATTCAGATTTGCACACATCAGATCTTCTTTACACTTGTAATGTTCATTTCTACATATTTCTTATTACTCAGTTTTAACATTTAATTTTCTCTTTAATTTATTGTTACTATATTTCAGTGTCATGTGACACGTCTCAGGGACACATGTCACTGCACATTGTATAACTGTAAATAAAGAATCTCGCGAATATTGAAAAAAATATTGGATACGGTCCCTTTAAGTAAACATAACTCACAGACATCTGGTCCGCACTATGTCAGAATGTGCATGGTGAGTCATGTAATGTCATAAAACCACAATGGAACACACACTTCATAATTTTCAGGAATAATATTACAAATCCAATTTCACTCGGTATATCTCACACTTTCTAATCAAGCCCTCGTAGACGTTAAGACGTGGTGCGTCCCAAAAGCATCGTAGCCATAAAAGTTCCGAAGATGGCATGGCAAATACAATCTAATATATAATTTTCATGCTCTCTCTAGCAGTGGTGATCAGCTCGTGGCTATGATGCTTCTGGGAATCTGAGAGGAATGGCCCAGAAAAAAAAGTCATTCTCTTACACTAAACTAGTGACCTAATCCACATCTCAATTTTTAGAGCTGTGGCTCGGACTCAGAATCTTCCCGGTCTCTCCCTGGACTCTAAATTTGGTCGAGCCGAGCGAGAAGGGACCCTTTGGTTTCTGAGTAGCCCCCGTGGGACTGGTTCCTCCACCCTTATCAGTCTGGAGAGTGGACAGCATGCGAAGTCCAGGGCAGACATCCAGCGCTCCATTTTCTGATAAAGCCTCTTGCGGGTGACCCCTCTTCAACCCCTTTAAACATACGCCTCTCAGGAGCTTATCGGAGCCTCGCAGCACCTGTAATTCCAGCCCGGCTTCGGAAACTCTCCCAAAGTGACGGTGGGGGTGATACCCCAGAGCTGGCATCACACGCAGCAGGTGGCATACATACTAATAACGACGACTTCAAAACAGCGAAGCCTCACGGGCACACAGCTCACAAATACACCCGCCATGATAAAATCAGGGTGTCACTCACAGCTTGAAGAACAAAAAAGGATACATTCTGTCAATATATTTGGGAGCAATATATTTTAGCAGCAAGTACAAAAAAACCCAACTTGAATCTGTTGGTACAGAATCTAGAAGGATTGTAAATGTCATGAATATAATTACGGTGTGATACACATATATACATTTAAACTGAAATACATTTAAACCGACAGAGTACATTTAAATTGAAATACATTTAAACAGTGTATCAAAACAACACAAAACATGTTGTATATTATGTTTATGCTGACATCTGTAAAAAAGGACAGTTAGTGTTCTCCTCTGAGCGTGTTGAGTCATCTAAAAGGTCTGGTGGTTTGATAAGATACTGCGGCTACATTAACGTGTTTCGCGTGAAAGCTCCCAGCATGGCGTCTTCGTGTGGTGTAGTTGATGCTTTACTAGCAGATGAAACTAGCTACAACTAAACTGGGAGAAAAATCAGACCAAAAAAGCTGGATGTTCAGACTCAGTTCTTTACATTTTCAGTTGCTTCAGTGGTTCAGCAAATCAACATTAATAACTCGGCTATTTGGTTTATGCTTCCTTTTTCTGTCCCTTATATAATATTCTCTTGACAGAATAAAGTTTGAAACCATCCAACTTTGCTTCTCAGATTGCTTCTCAGTGCTGGAGAGGGAAATTAAAGGAAGCCGCCGTCATAATCAGCGAAGGCGCTTGCGAGAGGCAGAGCACTAAAGGTGCTTGGACCCCTGCTGGGTCTCCACGCCTCCATGCTCGTCTTTAATGTGGCTAAGTGTTTTTTTCTTATTTTTATTTTATTTTTTTGTTTAGTTTTTTTTTTAAGTATATTCTGGAGCATGGTGAAAGTCACCAGTTAGCAGGGGACTGTCTCCGGCTCCTTTCCTCTGGGATTTTAGGGCTTCTTTTCCTTTCAAAGAGCTTCATGTGGAAGGGACCAATGCAGTAATCTCACTGACCCCCCAAGGGAGCCACACATTCTAATCTGATTTACACTGGTTTTGAGTGGCAGGAGAGAAGGAAACAAGCCAGGTTAAATTGGCACTTATGCCAGAGTTCATTGTATGAAGGTGAGGCCCTTACATCACTGGAGACTGTGGTTATGACTCTTGAAGAAATGTATCAAGAAACTCCATAACAATTTAGAGACAGGCCACGTCTTTCAGAGCCTGTGAGAACATTCATTACATATTATAATGCACTCATAAGGTATAAATGGGGTTTACAAAACACACAAGTACCATCTTAGATCCCTGAATCATGTTCAAGCATTGATTCAGCAGCTCTTCAAAGGTGTTGTAAATTTTCCTGACAATATCATGGCTGACACAATCATGATAACAAATACAGTAACAATAACGATAATAAGTACATATGTGTTGGTGTCCCTTGAGGTTCAAGTTCAAAATTGTAGCTCACTGACAAGCAGAAATTATGAAAACTCCTGTGACTGGAATTTAGTTGAACTGTTAGTTACATTTGTTACATTTTTTTTTTTTTTTGCCATTTTTGACATTGAAACAAATAAAAAAAGTTAGAAGTTCAGTCTCAGACTTGTTAATGCAAACTAAATGTAAATCTACTTAATTGCGTAAATATGTAGTCAATTTTATAATCGTATAATTACATTTCAATAGAAGTATAGTAAGTATAGCCTAAAAAAAATGACAATAACCCCACAGGTCTGTAGGTTAACATCCCTACTTACTGCACACACAAGAACACTTTACAGACTCATTGTACAGAACTCATATACAGAAATTTATGAACGCCCGTGAAGATAACCGCGAGCAGCACAGGCAAGTGAGGGCAGTGTTACGCCTCCAGTTGTGGACATAAGCATTCGTAAATGTCCATGCAGGATTTATGAGCGAGTTCTGCATGAATATTTAAAGTCCTCTAGAGGACGTTCTAATAAAAGTGTAATCCAAACCTTTTTTGGGAGTAATTGTCTTTATTGTTCCTCGAACAGGCCGGTCAAAGCTGATCATACGGACGGGTTGTTAATATATGCACATATCTATGCCCTGATGGTTTTATTACCTGCTCCCTGAAATATGAATAGCAGCTGATTTATGAGAGAGACGCAGTAAACCTTTGCTCCACGTCCATTCATTCATATCTAATGATATTTCTAGGAGGCCATTTGCACTTCATAACAATAAAAGTGGTCTAATACAATCATTGGGACTCGGCGGCAATGGAGGACAAAACACACTCCACTCATTAAATAATTGCCAGAGTCTCGTTGGGCTTGCATAATAATTACATGAGTATCTATTCGGATCCCTAACGCAGCTCAGAGAAATTCCTTCACACCAACGATTAGCGGGTTCTCGTGGAAGGGCCTTGTTCATCCTGTGACTCACGTTGGAGTTCTGAAGTTGTTATTTCTGTGAAAAATCTAATTTGCACTGTTTTTCCCTTATCTCAGAGCAGATGATCAGTCAAGACATAATCAGTCTGCGAGGTTTGAGTCTTTAGTGTTATGGTGGAGTTATGATGCTTATTTAGCTACAAGTAATAGAAGCTTGCACATGAGCCACTGCTCCTCCTTCTGATCAGATTTAGATTCTGATAATAATTATAAGTCTGATTCTCGTTCTGATTAGAATTCCGATTCTAATTCTCAAGTAGTCGAGTCAAGCAGGTGTTTATAGTCATTTCAATACACAGTGCACAGAGTTCCTCTGGGACCATGGTGCAACACAAAGAAGAAAAAACAGAAACATCACACGACTACAATGCAGGCAGGACTAGAGAGTCATTAGTTGTGCAAAAAATGCAAAGGAATGCAAAGAGTGAGGTAAACAGCAATCAATAATTGTACAAAAATGGCAAGTAGCAGCAACAAAATTAGACAAAACACACATTATATAGTAAATACATGGTATTTACAGGGGCAGTTGGGGAGCTAGTTTTCTTTGTTGATGGTGAAACAGTTTAGTGTGTGTATGCAGTGTGATGTTTCAGTGTGTGTGTGTGTGATGTACAGTTTGTTGTTAAATTCTGATTTAGGGAGTGAAGGCCAAGATGCTGCGAAACCTTCTGCCTTCTAATTCTAATCCTAATCCTAGCCCTAATCCTAATTCTTATTGTAATGCTAATTCCAGTTTTAATATTAAACAGGTTTGTGTCAGGCTGTAATTAGGGGAGCGAGGCGGTGATCAGTCCCGGCCCCTACGGGGGGGGCCCGCAGTAGACTGTCTGTCAAGACATTAAACTCATGCAAATTAACAAAAGTCCCAATCAGCAGCAATGAACCTCAACTTTGGTGTCACTCTAAGAGTTTTGCTTCTTTATTTCCACCATTAACCTCATCGCAAATCAGAAAACATGACCAAAACGAGGGGCAGAGAGAGTTCGACAGGTGAGGAAAAGCCTGAGATACAGAGAGGAGATGGAGGATGAGGGCAGCTCAGATGATGGCAGACTCGGGCACAGTAACCAGAAAAAAAGAGCCAGTGGATCATCACTTATTAATTCTAAAAACATGTCCAGCATCGCAGTAAGAAAACAGAAAGTGAGCAGCTTCTGACTGTAGCCCATCTGTTGCTGGACATCCACCTTCTGCTCCGTCCATCAACGCAAGAAAGATAGGATGGACGATTTTCAGGATACTGGATGCTTCATTACATTTACAGCAGAAGCTTTTACCCAAAGCGAGTTCTGTTCCCTAACTACAGGGGGCAGTCTCCCTGGAGCTACTGGGGGTTGAGGGTCTTGCTCAGGGACCCAGCGGTGCTGAAGGTAGGATTTGAACCTATGACCTCTTAGTCCAGAGGCAAGTATCCTACCCACTAGGCCACACCACAGTGGTGTGTGGGGGCGGTACCTCAGTGGTGCCACTGTCGGTCTTGGGATTCGAACCCATGACCTTCTAATTGCAGGAGCTACTCCCTAACCACTAGACCACCAGCTGCCCCATCATCTTCTAGATCAACTCTACCGTCTCTGCAGGACCTTTGGAATAGGAGATGCAGGACGGCCACCACCACTAACCATCATTAGAAACACTGGATCTTCTTCCAAGCACAGTTTGTACCAGTCATCCTCCAGCCCTTCATCAGTGGTTACTTTCTGACACTGGTCAGAAACCGTGACAGGATGTTCTTGATTCTGGTGGATGGCTAAAAGACCAACTGTGCAAATCTGGTTTGTCATTTTAAGAGCTAGACGGAGAAGATCTGGACAACGTGACGCATCGACTGCAGTTATTTTTGACACCGAACCCTTTTTTTACAGAGTGAAACAATAGCACTTGCGGCTTGTTTAGTATAATGATGCCGGGAGGCAGATGTGATTCGCGCTAACGAAGACGAGCTGACCTTGCTTCTCTTGTTCTCCAGGCAGATGTTTGAGAAGAAATCAGATGCTTGTATAATTTTTCTACTGTTCCTTGACCCTGAGATGGAGGAAAAACGTTCCGTTCCCACCCTCTCCTAAACACCCCTCGCGGTCGGACTTAATGATATCTGCCAGAGAAAATGAGTCGTCGTTAATTTAAGTCGCCAGTCAGCGATTTTGACTGACCTTGAAAGAAGAGAAAGTGAAAGGAGTCGGCCCTTCGCTTTCGAACCCCGCGCCTCATGGAACGCTGCTTATTCATAGTTCTCTCGTCCTACCTAATATCATTAGAATACGAATATTGCCACAAGAGAGAGGCAGGGATGAAAAAATGCATTATTCATCTTCACGCGAGATGCTTTAGGGAGTTCGGCCGGCCGGCTCAGGGCTGGAAAAAACCTAAATAAATAAATAAATAAAAGGGATGCTTTAATTAAAGTGGCGATCCAGAATTAAGATGCCTTCAGATTACCGGACCTTTTGAGGTCGGCGGGGAAGTGCGTGAGAGAGAGAGGTTGGGGGGGGGGGGCGGGGCTCATCTAAGGCCGCTTAATCCCCCTCTTTCCGGACGTAGGCAGTAATTAATTAAGGCCTAACTAAAGAAGAAGTGTCTGTAATCTCTCAAATCTGGGCTTCTAAAAACGCTCCCCTCATTTCAGCACCGTTTTACGGCTGCAGCCGAGCTCGTCTCTCCTCGACTTTCCCTCCTTCCCTTCCCGAAATCGCTCCCGTCTTCTGCCGCCCACGTGCCTTTTTTTTTACCTTTCCCCCTTTCTTTCTCCGTCTTCATTCACCGCAGTTTTAAGGTCTGATCTATATTCAATGACGGCTTAATGAGCATTTTCCCAAGCCTCTCCTCGTCTTTAGAGGTAAAGGGAGAGGGGGGAAATGAATAATACATCAGAGAGGGAGACGCCCACGCTAGCGACTCACCAGGGCTGCACTGGTGGAACCGAACGAGGAGGAGGCGAAGCGCTTTTGTTTTACAGGCCGAGTCTTCCTGCTAATTATCAGGGCCTGGCTCGCACTCGGCTCCGTGACGGAGGACGACCTGCGGAGTGAGGGAACGAGGCGAGGCAGCAGGAAGGCGAGGGGGGAAATAAAAGAGGAAGATAGAGGAAGATCGCACAATAGTTGTCTCACTTTGGCTATTGTTTTCAGGAAACCGGTCGGAGCGCTTTGGAGCCGTGTTGTCAGTTTAAACCCTGCTGGGTCTGTCGAGTGGTCCAAAGTACCTTTTTCACACACACACACACAGCCACACACACACATACACACTCACACACATACACACACACATACACACACACACACGCACACACACACAGCCACACACACACACACCCCTTCCCCTTTCTCACACGGACTCCATCAGCCTAATTGGCCTGCTTCCCATCGGCAAGGTGCCACAGCCGATTTTAATTGGCTCCCTCTCAGGCATGCCTGCCATCCCATTGGACGGTCTCACAGCAGGTCACCATGGACACGCCGAGCGAACTGTGGTGAATCCTGGGACAAAAGAGCCATCGGTCCTTTCTTTTGCCTCAAACCTGACCCCTTCTGCCCCTTTGGGGTTCAGAACTTTGTCTTCAGAATGATTCAGCTCTATTCAGGGCCTTCAGGGCAGTGGTTCCCAACCCTGCTCCTAGAACAGAACCCCTCCTGTTCTGTATCAGACAACGTTCATATGTGAAGACCAGGGGCTCCGGGACCAGGTTGGGAATCTATACTGATTCAGTGTATCATGAAATCACATTTTGATTCAGTTCAGTTTGCTTTGGTTCCTAATTTGATTGATGCGTCAGTAATAACAGTGGAATTATACCTTAACAACAGTGTAGCTACTGGTCTCTGTTACAGATGGATTACAGTTTATATAAAAACGCGTGTATCCAGTTTTTACCCGTGAAAGCTTGTCTTCAGAAATGTTACTGCATGCATTAATATGTTACCACATGTGTGTAGTAGGTTGAACACATTAGTATGAACAAACGTCTTTCTAGCAAGGCTTTTCTGATCGTAATTTTCTGACGGTGTGTAAGTATCTAGACCATGAGAGTACATGTAGTGACCCCAAATGCAGAGTAGAATCAATTGGCGTTTAATAAGAAAAAATGATTCAAAAGACAAGAATCAAAGTCCCAAGGCCGCAGCAGTAAAGTCCAAAAACCAGAGTCTCCAACACAAGGCAAACAAGACACGCCCGCCAGGCTGTGTTCTAGATTTAAGCCATTGTTTCATGTTCTAGCTGGAAGGCATTCTGTAATGCTCTAGATATGTCATTCTTTAATGTTCTAGCATTAAGCCATTCTGTAATGTTCTAGATTTGTCATTCTGTAATGCTCTAGATATGTCATTCTGTAATGTTCTAGCTTTAAGCCATTCTGTAATGTTCTAGATATGTAATTCTTTAATGTTCTAGCTTTAAGCCATTCTGTAATGTTCTAGATTTGTCATTCTGCAATGTTCTAGCTTTAAGCCATTCTGGAATGTTCTAGCTTTAAACCATTCTGTAATGTTCTAGTTATGTCATTCTTTAATGTTCTAGCTTTAAGCCATGCTATACTGTTCTAGATTTGTCATTCTGTAATGTTCTAGCTTTGAGCCATTCTGTAATGTTCAAGATTTGTCATCCTTTAATGTTCTAGCTTTAAGCCATTCTATACTGCAACAACAGATCAGGTCATGTTTTTGTAGCTACTTTGGATTTACATGTTGCTGGTCCAGACACTGATTTTGGGGGAATGTAATACAACACATGTGTTGATTAATTACATAAAAGCTACTTTAAAAGTTATTTGTTGCCCTGTACATACCACCACATTTACATATACATAATTTCTTGCCATTTTCATGTACAAACTCTCAGCAAAATCCAGAGAATCGGGTCTAGACATTGTCTGGAGTTGACATTTCACACGTAGCACGGAGCAGGAGACTTTCCATGTAAGACGCGTGTCCAGTCTGAAGGATATGGACATGGATATGGACACATACAGCTCCGGTACTGAATAAAACAATTTCAGTGGACGAACAAGACGTCCTTTCTGAAGCAGGTCAGACAAATACAATTGCTCTCTCTCCACTACATATGCATTTACATTAGATGAATGATGCTGTTATGAGACACTTTTGTGAACCACATATGTGTTTAGAAAAGCTGTAATCCATCTGTAACAGCGACTACATCACCATTGTTGTTTCATGCATTGTTAGGTTTAATTGCACCGTTACTGGAGACCCCAGTGGGACCCAGATGTTGTACATACTGGTGGAATGCACCAAGCTCTGTTTTTTTTTTACCAAAAATGATGCTTCCTCCTTCAGTGTTGTTATAATGAATTTAACAGCTGAACTTCCATCTTTATTTTTTACACTCCGCTTCCTTAAGGCACTTGTTTGATGATCCTTTTTTCCCCCCACTTTGCATAATTACAGAGTCTTTGCACTCAACTGCTTTGGATTGTTAGCTAATTAGCTAGTCGGGTCTATTTTGGTCTCTTTACCTTCCTAACAGTTACAGATATCAGCAAATGTCTAGAGCAGGGGGCTCAAGCCTGGTTTTGGAAATCGACCACTTTTGAGAGTTTTGTTTCACTCCTGACCGATCTTTAGATGCTCCTGTAATCCGTGTGAAATGTTCATTAGCTGGATCAGATTAGAGTTGGAGTTAAATCGTGAGGCATGTTAGATGGTTTAACAGGTGACAGGTAGCAACACTTCTGAGCCTGAAGAGCATCATTCCAACATCAGGTGAAAACTGCCTGAACAGACCGTCATGAACAGAGCATACAGGGTTACGACGGTCTCAACATACGACGTTGTGAGTTTACGACACTCACTTCCATAAAAATATTAAAAAATTGAGACGTGAGCGTTTCGCGTGCGCCGTTAGTGTTGTAATTATGGACCATGTGGGTGAACTAGTTTGGTTGTGGGTGGCGGAAGAATGACGCGGCGTATAAGTGAGAGAGTCGGTGCCCCCAGTACAGTGTACAAGTGCAGTATATTTATATCATATTCCTTTTTCTGTGGCTTAGTTGTGTTTTTATGTTCTACATTATGATTTCACAGCTGTGTTAGGATCGGTAAGTGACTGAGGCTCAGGTGTGTTTCGACTTATACCAAAATTCGAGTAACGTCACTGTCGCAGGAACGAACCCAAGGACCCCCTTTACTGACACTAATACTCCTAAACACACGTTGAACATTTTTATAATATTCCAGAGTAGAAGACGAGCCAGATGAGCCAGTCAGAATAAGGATGGTCTAGAACAATGTGAATGGGGGAGAATAATGTAGAACATTGTGAAATGCTGAAACGTTCCAGAGCAGGATGGGAGAACATCCTGCAACACAGTGACCTGAAAAGGACATTCTTCAATGAGTGAAGAGAACATTTTCAGAAGATGTGAACACTTTAGGACATTGTGGCTGGAGAAAGATTTGTCTAGAACAATATGAATAAGTGACAGCATTGCAGAACAGTATGAATACAGAAGAACTCCCAAGAACGTGAATGGCCACCTTAACAACACGTCTGAGTTGTTGGGTCAGCATGCTCTGGCCTTCAGTGCAACAAAACAGGGTCCAGCTCCCTGTTAACGACTTTGATGTCGGAACGTTGTGTGAACCAAGGTCTGGACACTTTGGGACGTATCGTGGAGGCTGGGAGCTCACATTTACCGATAGTCCTGATAGTCCTGACAGCACATAAAAGCCACCTGAGATCCAGCAGACGTCACCCTGGGTGCCCCTTGCCAGCTCTGACTGGTGGCAGATACGTGTTTATTTGCCGCGGCTGTCTCGGCGGATGAAAAGCCAGGTCTCACGCCCCCTCAGCCCGGCTCTCTTAAGGTTCCCGGCAGTATTATGCTGTCATACCGGAATTATAGGAGGTGCCAAGGAAGTGTCAGTCGCCACAGAGGCGGAGGAGCTGAAGGTAGACACTCGGCGTGTTTCCATTGTCGCCCATTGACAGCGATGTCACAGTGATACATGCCTCAGTCCTAGCTGGCCCGTCTCCGACACCCCATAATGAGCGTCTGCTAACGTGTGTTACCCTGTGTGCTACAGCTCGCCCTGTCTGAGCTAATGAGCTTCTACAGATAACACACTTTCTCTCTCTCTCTCTCTCTCTCTCTCTCTCTCTCTCTCACACATGATCCGACCCTGTCACCCAGGAGCATAATGAATGCTCCAGAACACCTTCCCTGCCTTCCTTCCCAGAGATACTGTGCCTCCTGTCCCCAGCGTCCCCTGCCTGTCCCCTAATTGATCGCGTTTGTTTGCACTGGTGCGCCGCTGTTTTTGTTTTTTTGGAGGCGATCCCTATACAAGCTCCTGCCCCCATCCCAGCTGCCTGGAGCCCCTCTGGAGTGTCCATGACGACACCTTTGAGCCAGAGTCTGTTCACACGGGCCCAAGCAAGCCATCGTCTGTAACACGGCCAGAAGTCTGGACACGACTGATTGTAACTTCAAAGATTCTGATCTAAAGGCTGGAAGCTTGTCTCTGAAACAGATATAAAGTTGATGTCTGTATTTTAACAAAAAATTAAATGAAAGAAATAAAAATCAATAGAATCTTCAAGCCAGTCCAGGAAGCTCCTCGTGAAGTTGTATAAAAGTCCATCAAGGCCAAGGTGAGTTACTGTGAGAAATCTAAAACAGAAGCTAATTCAAATAGTATTCAACTTTTCATTTATGTTTCAGAGTATGTCTCGGAAACTCAAGGTCACTTTACAAATACAAAACCACCAAATAAATAAAACAACCCAGAACCTACATACACACACGTGAAGTTCCCAGGCGAGGCTGGCCCAGGAGGCCTGTCGGGTAGTTGTGATGTAAGAGAACCTAATCGAACAGCATGAATTGAACAAGACATTCCAGATCAGTAGATTGTAGGAAAGAATTCAGTAGAATTTTAGAAGGTTGCCGGGGTGGGTGTGGCCTAGTGTGTAGGATATTTGCCTCTGGACCAAGAGGTCATGGGTTCAGATCCTACCTTCAGCACCACTGGGTTCCTGAGTGACCCTTAACCCCAAGTGACTCCAGGGAGACTGCCCCCTGTAGTTAGGGAATGGAAGTCGCTTTGGATAAAAGCGTCTGATAAATGCAGTGAATGTAAACATCGCCTCCAACTGCTGCTAACACAGTTTCACTGGAGACCAGCACAGGAAGCTTCTGAGAAGAATCAGCCACACTCAGTCAGTGAGAAACATCCAACCAATAATAAACAGTACACAAACAAAGCTGAAGTAAAACAGTGGACATATTGCACCAGCTTATTTATTTATACACACACACACAAACGCACACACACCCCCTTAGAATGCAAAGTCCAACAAATGGTACAAAGACCCCCCTCTTCAAGACCCGCCTCTTCAAGACCCTCCTCTTCAAGACCCGCCTCTTCAAGACCCTCCTCTTCAAGACCCGCCTCTTCAAGACCCGCCTCTTCAAGACCCGCCTCTTCAAGTTACTCAGCCTGCAGTAACTTGGCTGAATGGCGGCCGTTGGTTTGAGTTTAGCTCTACAGGTTGAAGATCAGATGAGGACTTGAGCACTGATGTACGTCGCTCTGGATAAGAGCGTCTGCTAAATGCTGTAAATGTAAATGTGGGGTTCAGTACAGCTGCACTGTTCAGAACGGCTCTGTTTACATTTCACAGATTAAACACTAAAGAAACAGATGTTTTACTTTTGAAGTCTGTGATCTGTATATATATGTGTGTGTGTGTGTGAGAGAGAGTGTGTGTGTGAGAGTGTTTGACTGTGCAAACATTATAAACAATAAGTCAACTTTCTGAAACGCAAATAAAAGTAAAGAAATGAGAACAAGTAGATAAAAGTATAAATGTAAGTACAATTATAAATTTTAAACATAAATCTGACATTTTCTAAACACAAGTCTTAAAGTAAATAACTTAAACAAGGAGCACTACAAGTCTGAGATAAAGTATATAAGCAAATAAAAGGTTTTAATATATATGTACATATGAATGTATGTGTGTGTGTGTGTGTGTGTGTGTGTGTGTGTGTGTGTCTATGTCAGCGCGCGGCCAATCAAAACAGGCCTTCCTGCTGAAGCCGCGCTGTGATTGGTTGAGCCTGTTGCTGGGCCTGCCCCGAGCATGCTGTAGTCTATTAAATAAATAACTACATAAATGTGTAAATATATATATATGTAT
>JBBIGA010000018.1:19959734-19974185 GCA_037576975.1 Alestes dentex | reverse complement strand
GAGAGAGAGAGAGAGAGAGAGAGAGAGAGAGAGAGAGAGAGAGAGAGAGAGAGAGAGAGAGAGAGAGAGAAAACAAGCTTAGACTGGGCATCTCTGCCTCTCTCTAACCGCGACTGCTGACAGGTGTGAGGACGATTGTGTCTAATTGAGTGAGAAAGGCGCTGTGGGCCATATGGAATAAAGATACACCGGCCAGACCCGGCTATCGCTGTCAGAGCACAGAGAGGTCAAACGGCTAAGCTGTGGACGCAGGACAATTAGGCAGGAGGAATCGCGCGCCCAGGCGGAATGGCTGCCGGGGGTCCCTGCACACGTCCGTCTAATTCGGTGCCTAATAACCTTCCACGTGCTGCCGTGCGGCCGCATGGCCTGCCAGTGAAGCTGTTTTCATTAAGAGGCCCAGGAGAGCATCTCGGGTAAACAGCTCCAGCTTTGAAATATTTTTAGGCTCGTCTGGATCAGTGGCTCTCGACCCCTTATTTACTGACAGCCTCTGATAACGAGTAGCATCTCAGATTCAGTTTTAGCCATTTTCACTCTAAAGAATGCACTTATATAGGCTGGACTGGATGGTTCTCGCTTGCTTCCATGCTCCCCCGCCATGCAATTTAAGGGTCTTGTTCTTACAGAGACATGAAGAGACACATTCATGGTACAGCGATGATACCGTGGGACTTTTGCTTTGTGTTTGTTCCTACTTGCAACTGCTGGAAAGGAAAAAAAAAATTCAGACAGCTTTTTGTTCCTACTTAAATGCTACGTTGAATTACACAAAAGATGAAGGGGGTGGGAGATTGGGAATGAAAGAGGGAGGCAGAAGGAAAAGGGTGTGTGTGTGTGTGTGTGTGTATGTGTGAGAGTACGAGAGTGCGAAGGGGCTCTTTGCGGAAACGTGGCACCGCGAAAGGTGCCACAGTGAGTTTGTCACAGCCGGCGTAAACTCATGGAGCGAGGGAGTGCAGGAGAGAGAGAGAAGGAGAGATAGAGTGTTTCCTAGGGCTGTGAGATGCTGTCATGCTGATTAAGTCACATGGAGAAGAGAGGGAGAGTTGGGAAATCAAATCAGTGTGATGCCACGGAGTGCATGTGGCAGGACATGGAAAGTCAACAACCAAAGAGAAGAAATAGAGGGAAAAAAAGACAAATAAATAAATAAGTAAATAAAAAGATAAGAAAGCCAGAAGCACCGCTGATGGAGGGTGGGGGGGGGGGCGTGACAGACATGAACCTCCCCCTCGGCCCTGGAGGTGTCTTGACTCTCTCGGGGGGGCTGCCACATGTCGGAACCTCCCCACCTTCGCCTCGTGGCTACGAATGGCCCGTCAAGCCCTTTTCAAAAGTTCAGGGAACGCTTCCTGACAGGGAGGCTCCTCGGCATGTCTGTGTCACAGCGAGGAAGGAGATAGCTAATGGTCCTTTGGATCTCTGGCGGCCATAAGGGCCTGTCCGGTCCGGTCAGGTCAGGTTAAAGCTGGAACGGAAACAGAACGAAGCCAGTGGCCGGTTAGAGAGAATAAATCTGCAGATGAGCTGAGATTATGAAACGTCCCTTAATTGCACCGAGAGCAGCTGGTGGTCTAGTGGTTAGGGCGCTCGCCCTGCGGCCAGAAAGTCATGGGTTCAAATCTGAAGACTGCTAGTGGCACCACTGAGGTTCCCTTAAGTAAGGTACCATCCCCGGGTGCTGTGTTCCTGGCTGCCCGCTGCTTCTCTTGGTGAATGGGTTAAATACAGAGGAAGAGTCTGGTGCTGTTCACACTGTGTGCTGTGGCGCATTCATGAATGACAGAATGGTCTCTTAATGTCAACACAATTTTTCCTGATGCTTAGATATTTCCACAGACAAGTAACGGTCATGGATCTGGCGAACACGCCTGAGATCCTGGAGACCAGACGAAGAATGGCTGCCCTCCTGTTGAGGAATCTGAGCTGGTGCACACTCTGTTGCCTGGCGATTTTCTTGATTGCGAGTTCGGTCTGTGCCCTGGCAGGCGGTGAGAAATGATGACTTGTGCTTTAGACAAGCCGTAAGCTGCTGGACGCATCTCGGGGAGAGCAAAAGGGAAAAACAACAGAAATTGACCGTACGGAGAAGTGTTCGAGGAGGCAGGCTGGCTTGCGGCTCCTCACCTACAATGGCCTCGTCCTCCAAAATACATGGGTCAATAAGCCAATCTCAGCAGCAGGCACTAAGCAATAATAATGTCTAAACGCCTTGACATTTTCCCAGAGAGGTGAGCGAGTTGAATTAAGCGATTTAGCTGGAAACTGGACTTATGACCGAGGTGCTGTGCCCTCAAGCTCAGGCTGATAGCCTTCTCTATCAAGTGCTGCCGTTCCAAACGCCAGCCAGTCAAAGATTTGTGAATAGCTTCAGGTAGACGAGCAGACTACACAACACTCATTGCTCTCAAACATGGGGGGCTTTCTGAAGAACAATAAAGCTTTGATTCGAGCCGTTCGGCGGAGCCACAAAGAGAAGCTTTTAAACGAGCCACGCTAGCGCAACTTTGACAGCAAACGTATGATCTGGCTTTTGACGTTAGCGTGTTAGGCTGTTTTTAGTTGGCAACAGACTGGTCTTTGGTTTTTACATGAATTTCAATGTGTCTAACAGAAGACTGTCATGGCTAAATCTCTATCAAAGGATGCACGCACACACGCTTAGTGCCCATCTATACCCTGGACTTGTGAAATCATTCCACTTTTGCCTTTTTGGCAGCCGGTTTTCGTGTACAGCTTCGTACGCTGCTTTTCAAGTTCAAGACGACTCAGATTCAAAAAACAGGCAGTCATATTAAATATCACAGAACAACTTCGTCTGAGTTTTGACATGCTGTTTGCTGCAGTTGGACTAGACAGACTACCTCTCCGAAAACAATGTAGGAAGAGGGGTGGGAGTGGCGGAGGGTAAAAAATCAATAAGGAATGCTTTCCTCACTTCAGCTCACCCCAGCTCCACTGAGGACGCTGATTACCAAACAGAACAGGGCCTCTTCAGGGCGCCTGGCCTTTAAAGCACATATGAGCTACGTTTATTTACACACAGGGAGAAGAAAACGTGGGATATGAGCGAGAAAGCAAGATTCAATCAGCTTTTAGCCGATCCAGACCCGCTGAGCCGAGCGGGTACCCCTGCAGGGACAGAGGCCTGTCAGATGGCACATGTGCTGTCATGGAGATGCCAGTGCCTGGGACCACCACCCGTCTCAGTTCTTCAAGAGGACTCTTTTGAGCATCCATTGAGTTATCAGTGTGGGAAGCAAGCTTGGCACAGCTTTGCCACCCACGGCGTACGTCAAGCCCACAGCCCTGGCCGAGGTCGGGGCCAGGCCTTAGCCAGCCGGGCTCTGAGCCACGCTTCCCAAGGAACCTTCACCGGAGTGAGACAGGAGGTCAGCAAAGTGACAAAGGAGCTTGGAGCATCCAAGAACGTTTGGGTGCCTCTGTGGCTGCCTGTAAATGGAGTGCCAAGAGTCATCACTGGTCAGTGGGGACAAGACAGTGAGGACTGATCCAAACCATGGACGTAATACTACAGTTTGTCTGATTCATCGATGCCCTTCTTAATATTTACATTAATGTCTAAAGGTTCTGCCTGATGCAATGAGCCGAACCACTGAACTGACCATGGGTGCGAGAATAGTTTATGAAATCCAGTCACCAGTCACTCTGAGTTGGACTGTGTCTCCACAAAGGGATGGTTACGTCCTCGGAGCCGTACCATTAGCTAATGCTGTAGTAATAGCAACTTCAGTCAATACACGGTGTTTAATCAAGTCAGTTATTTGCATTTGTTCACTTTAGAGACATCTGTATACTAAACCACCCACTGTCCATATGTCCTTGTTGGCAGAGGCCCTCATATAAAAGAGAAGAAAAAAAGGTGGGAGGTTTGTTTTATGTATATCTATAGATCTAGCTGTGCATACAGCAGGCTGCTATTCACTTTGAGATCCAAACAGTGAGAGGGCGCATCCACAGTAACCTTAGGAAAGGAGCCTGTCTTGAGCATTTCACTGTCTAAATATGACCGAAAGGAACACTCTGAATTGTGTTTAATGATCATCCCTTTCAAACCTCCTGCAAGTTTATTTATATTAGCGATGTAATGTAATATACAGTGATGCACCCTGACCTTCAAATGTTGTTCTAGAGGATGCCTGGCCCTACAGGCCTGACGATAAGTGTTCAGAATAGAAACTCTGAAAGCATTCACCAGTTGGGGGCATCTATATTGATCAGACTCTTAATGATGTTAATGGAAATGCTTGTGTGTAGGAGGTAGAGGTTAACATTTACATAAGATAATGGAATAAAACGCAATTTTCCCAGCCATGTGACTGGTGCAGAGGGTACACTTCTGGTGTTTTTTTGCCATAGCAGTGATCTCCTATGGTACCGCCTTGGATTTCTTTGGGTCTATATTGTCATTTATGGATTTGGTTCATCTCTCAATCTTAGTCATTGTGCCAGTGGTCCTTGTGTAGATTGATTTCAGTCCGATCGAATGGAGTCTTTAGATTGTGAAGATGACGAATGGTGCAGCTTCACTGTTGTCCAAACAAGACAGGACATCCTGTACTATTACAGTGTTATCCAGTCATCAGAAATGTATGGCCAACCTCTAACAAACCTTCCTCGCTGTCAGTAATTGGCCCTGACTTCAGTTTATTCCAAACCTCCAGCTGCTGGGACACACATGCCTGCAAATATTGCTGCCCCTTACATGACTATAGCTGTCATCCTGTCATGGTGAGTTTGTGCAGCAATCAAACTCTGCCTCATACCGGTCCATTGTTTCTAGATCTGATGAGTATACATCGCTAATACGCGCAGGTGGACATGGAGTGCACTCTGTTATTTTATTTATTTTCTGTATTGTCATTGTTTGTCAGGAAGTGAAAACAACCCCCATCCATTTGCTTTACCACTTGTCACATTTTTCAAACAGCGTGACTACGCCGCCTGTTTGTAAACAGCGCTGCTCGGAGGGTTAGGATTTTTATTTGTCACAAATAGAAACAAATTTATTTGGATTGTTAACATCACAGAATTCGTGATGCATGCATCTCTCAAAACAGCTGTCATCAGATGCACCAAGGAAGTCTTTGATTATTGCAGCTGACTTACATTCACCCCAGACAAGTGATGTCTAAGCGAGATTTGAGCACGGCTTCATGCAGCCTGAACGGTTTCGAGGCACTGTTGACTGTACGCACCAGCCAGCACATGGCCATTAGCCATCTGTTGTGTTTTGTTAAAATTATATGAAGTGTTCTCACTGGGCAGTGGATTAAAGTGTGTGTGTGTGTGTGTGTGTGTGTGTGTGTTTGTGTGTGTGCCCACCCTATAGCTTTTGAGTTAACCTCATGTAGCTCTTAAACGGAGCGCTCAGATTAGAAGGATGCCACTGGAAGCGCAGACACTGTGCAGATTAAATGTGTTTTAATGGGCCGCTGTGGGAGAGGCGGCGTGACCCGTCCGTGGCCTGGTTTTGGGGTGCGCTATCACTAACAGATGAGCCTGAGTTAATGTTCCCCTCTGTTTGTACACGATTGTTTAAATCCACAGTCAGGGATTTAAAATCGGAGCGGACGGCTCAGAATTTTATGAGACTGTGATAACGGGGCTTTAGGGGCATGATTCCCACTCAGACCATTATAGACTTTGAATTTAAAACGATTAAGTACATAAAAGCTTTGCATTGTCAGTCTAGAGCGTTGCTAAATTCTGTGTTTAAACTTTTGGGAGAAGTTTTACTTGGCAAATAAGAATAATCTGTATGGTCAGACTTTGAGGATTGAGTGCATTTACTGGTCCTGGTGCTTGGTAACAGTGGACCTCTCATAATCACTCTGTTCTGTATACAATGCTGTATTGTTAATGTCTCCCTGTTGTGTGTCCCCATAGTATTTTATTTTGTGAAGTATTTACACATTCAGAAATATACCGTTAATTATAACCCCCCCCCCCACCTACCCCATTTTTTACCCTCATTGTTGATCTTGAGAGCTGCTGTTGTGCTGTATGTTGCACTTACGGTCCAGGAGGACGATATTTCGTCTCTGTGTACTTAATGTATATGGCTGGGATGACAATAAAGCTCTACTTGACTTGACTTGACTTGTTGCCGAAGAGTCTTAATTGTCAGAATTCGTAACTCCTTGGGACAGTCATGACCTGAACTACTAATTGGCTTAAGGCCTGAGGAGGCACAATCCCTGAAAACACCAAGCTGCCCAGTCTATCCACCTGAATCTCTATTGTCAAAGGAGACTACGCACCTGGACACATGGCCTCAAGGACGAGTTAGAAGATTATTCAACTGCAGGAAAAACTGAGAGGGCGGGCTGGGATAGTGTGTCTGAAAACAGAAAGACAATAGAGCGAGAGAGTAAGTGACTGGACAGTGTTTTAGAGAAAGAGGGCACAGACGGAGAAGAGACAAGCACCTTAAATCTATCCCACTAGTGCACGGGAGTGGGGGGTGGGGGGTGGGGGCGTGGAGGTCTTTGATTCAGCGTCCAAGATGAGCCGGCCTTCCTGGGAAAATGAAACGGGATGATGGGAGATCAGTGACAGCGCTGTGGGATAATCACGCCCAAATCACCACCATCTGCCCTCAATCTCCCACGGCCCACGCCAATCCCCTAATCCCCTCAATCTGCAGCACTCAGCTTAGGGCCGCCGTAATCCACACAACAACCCCGCCATTATTGAAGAGCAACACATCCACACCTCTGAAGTCACTCTACCAAAGTCCAACCTCACACCATCCCTTCTGACCCTTCATTTCCCCGCACCTCCCATTTTTAACTCCATTACCTTCCACACTTACTACTAAATGAGGCCTCAAGAAAGGAGTCCGAATCTTGGTTCCATTAGACTTCATTTGGGAGCGAGTGTAAGACTGCACCAGCACTGGCTTTAAGTGAAAATGTGTAATATAAGCTACTAATGGAGGGAGAATGATCATGAGCTTGAAGTTTCATTTAATAAATAAAAGGGAGTGTTCATGAGTAGTTACTGCACAGCACTGGCGAAACCAGAAAGCATAAGACAGCTGGGCTAGAAACTTTACCGACTGGACACGGATCTGCTGTCCTCACTTTGGCGCAACAGGACAGATGTGGCATCGGGACTCATTTTACAGAAGACGAGCGAGTTCTACTATTTTTGTCGTTCTTTCTCAGTGCTTACCAGAGTGAAGGGCGCTGGCCCGTGGTTAGGCCAGACAGAATGAGAGATCCTAGGGAGAAAAATGCTGTGAGACAGCGGCCTGATGAATCCAATCTGCTGCAGGTACCCCCACCCTCTTTGTTATTATCTACAATTGCACCTTAAGACGGTTGGTCTGACCGAGTGTAAGGTCAATGACCAGTTCCAACCACCCCTTCCCATGCAAGCGCACACATACACATACACTCTGGGATTGATGCTGGCAAGGTTACAGTGCAGACCTCTAAAACCTGAGAAAATGGAAAAAGAAGCAATTTCCTCCTAACTTCACACTGTGGCGAGGTCCAGCCAGGTCTACGGAATGATTTCTGATTTCAGAGAACACAGTGTGACCCTCTCCCCCGGCCTCCGTGTCTGATGCTGTTGTTACTCAGCCATCCGACGCCGCTGTTAGTTCCTTGCCGTCTTTGTCCTTTTGATTCCAAAGATGTACATAACTTTCTTCAACATGCCCTCCCTCACCGGGACTTCCTGACTTTCTAAGCACTCACTTGAGACAAGCCTCTCTGCACACTGGCATCTCGGTCTGGTCTCCAGAGACTCAGAGGCAGTTTGAGGGCCTGTGGATGGGACCAGGACTCTCGAGCTTTTAGTAGCTCCAGTGGGATTCTCCATATCCATGACGCCACCTTTGGTGTACCCTTACCATTGATGGCTCGTTAGTTAATTCGTCTAAGGTCATGTTTAATTTGATTTTTTTCCTCCTGTATCCCTTCTTAATGTGGGTTAACCCATTATTTGGGGGTCTGTCCACAGGCAGTCTAGTGGGTTTTTGATAAGTGTCCCTTGAACAACTAAAGACACATTGGGATGTCTTATGTTTTCTACATAAAGTAATCTAAATTGCTGTACAGTAGTAAAAGAAGAAATAGACAAGAAGACAGTCTTCAGTTTTGCTGTAACTTTCTCTAACTCACTCATTGTCCAGCAGGAGTGAAGCCAATAAGGTCCAAAACGGTGATAACAATTGCTTTTAACTGGACCATAGGACCACATACTGAATCCGTGACAGGACCCAATTTGCTTTTGACACCTTTTTAAAGGGACTAAGCGAAAATATTGATTTTTTTTTCTGCTAAGCAGCGGGCATGAAAGTAACTTGGACGTTAAGTATTCATGGGACTCGAGTGCTTTTCGCACTACAAGTGTCCTAGTTTACTTTTGAAAATGTTTATCTAATTTAATCTCATATTCAGAGTGTATTCATTATTCATGGCCTCTGTTTTTGATGGGTGACACATAATAGTTTTTTTATCTGTTGGGTAGCACGTAAAAGAAAACCAAAAAAAAAAAAAAAAACTTGCACAAACTAAAGAAGAAGAAGATGAAAGGTTTACTTGGGGACACGTTTTAAATAAATCCCACTAAATGCTTGGAAAAGTCTGTCCTTGACTCATAATATATATGTGCGCTATTTATCACCATTCCTTATTTCCAGCAGCCATACAGCCTTACCAGTTCTTTGGGCGATCAAGATACACACAGTAATCATTCTCAGGGGCTTTTAGTGCTTTTAAAAAAGAGCTGAAAAAGTGTCCTCAGTAACAAGAGTGTGTGGAGAACCATGGGCGGTAGAGAAGTTCTTATCCTTGTGGAACAAAAGGGCAGTGTGCAAAAAAACAACTGAGCTTCCGTTGCTTTCATCCACCTATGCTTATGACTCTGGACGGTAATGGAGTCCGGCGCCTCCGTGCTTCAAGAAGCCTTTTAAATGCAAGGAGCCCGAGAGCATTGAATTTAAGTGGGATTAGACGGGGGTGGAGGAATACAGGCGAATTTGTTTAGGGACGTCCTTTCCCTCGATCCTCGTCCTGAGAGCATCTGTGGTAGAGAGGAACTTCAAGGCTCTGAGCTAAGGCTCTGCCAAAGACCGTCATTATCCTTTTGACATAGCACTTAATCCCTCACATTGCACATTTATGAATATTAAAGGAGGATGTGATGCCGGTTTGAGGGAGTCTGTGTGTGCTGTCCAAGCTATTTGAGGGTTTGTGTGCTGGCCAGTCGAGTTGGAGAGGAACTGAATGTAGGAACACAACAGGTCAGGCTCCTAGCCTCCCCCCCACAGCACCGGATCCACATCCAGTCCGCGGTCCGATCAAATCCCTTGAGCACCCAGAGTGAATGTAGACCATGTCCTACTTTATTGTGGTGCCCTCTTTGTGTTTTGCTTTTATTTTGGGCTTAGGAACAAGGTTGCTGCTTTTAATTAATCAAGCTCTTTCCAGCAACTTCCCCATAATGCATCTGTAATGATCTTTGGTGGTGCAAGGCAGTGTAATTTAGGTCTGAGCAGAAGAGGCTGAGCGATTGTGAGAATAAGTGTCAAAGTGTTGACCCCATCGCAGGGGGCCGCAAGTTTAGCCTCTAGTGATCCCCCAGCCATTCATGTTTGAGAGCCCAAGAGAGCGTAATTGGTCTCTGGGTCGATAGGGCAGCTGGTGGCTGAGTGGTTAGTGTGATGCCCCTGTAATCAGAAGGTTGTGGGTTTGAATCCCAACACTGCTAGTGTCATCACTGATGTACTCACATCAGTGATGGCGTGTTCATGTAAGACAGAATGGTCACTTTTACTAGTCCTCCCTCTCAGATGGGTGTCTGTAGGTGGTATAACGTAGTTGGTGATTAGCGTTCCCCTCCAGGCCAGTGACGTTGCTTTAGTTTGAACAGTGGAGTGTCTTCACGTCTCAGAAGAAGGACCTGCTTCCCTACATCCTTCCAGAGTCGTGCCACGGGGACACTCACACGGTTGGTGGATCTTGGTTCCAACTAAATTGGGGGCCAGAAAACTGTGTTAAAATTTAAAAAGACACTAATAGCAAACAAAAACAAAGTCAAATGAAATGAACTTGACATGCTGTCGTTCTGAACCAGGCGAAATGTCTGACTAAAAACTGGGATGAAGACCGCGCAGAGAAAAGCTCCCTCTGGCTGCGGCCGACGTGTCCAGATGGCATGCCCTCCATTCTGATGGAGTCCTGTAGCCCAGCGCAGGAGGGGAGCGGAGCATGGCGAGAGATCAGACCCTCTTAATTGTTTTATGTAAAAGGCGCCAGAGGACTCCAGATTTGATTTGATTTATTTATTTATTTTCTGGGATTTGCTGGTGTAGTTATGGCCAACTATGCGCTTTACGGGTGGCTTTTTGAGTTTAAGCAGCTTGAGCCAGGAAAGAGCATGGGATGGGAAGAGCGGATGAGCGTAAAGTGGTAACGAGTCTCTGCTGAGTGTATTAGTTTTGGTGCTGATGCCTAATGCAGATGCCGGCAGGCCATTAAGTAGGAGGAAGAGAAGACTAGAGCAAGCAAGGACACAATAGACAGTGCAGCTTCTCCTTCAAAAAACCCTGGAAGGATTTCAGAAGTTGCATGGAATAGCCTATACCATCCCAAAAATGTAGCCTTCCTGACCCGAGAAAGGGTAAGAAAAAACACCCAAGGCCTTCTTCCCAGCCTATTCCAGTGACCCACACCATCCAGGCCAATGGTTCTACAGCCATCCGGCTTTGTTTACTGCAGTCCAACTTTTGGAACTAAGTAAATTCTCATTCAGCTCAGTCCTGCAGGAGTGGAGGTCGGCTCCGTGACGTACGAGGTCTTTACTATGCGCTCTGAATGCCTTTGAATGGGGGATGAAAGAGGGAGCTTAGACCGGTGAGCTCACACCGTCCCAGCGCTCCTTTTCTTGCACGCAGTGCCTCTTGCTCTGTGATTATGCCGGATCTGCTTGGTACGGAAGGCAGCACACGACTAATGGAGTTCATGTTTTAACTTTGCTGACTTACTTACTTTGCATCTGATTTGACAAACATCAGTGAAGCTCAATGTCCCTTGAGCAGCGTTTTGCATGGATGCTGTTGGATGTTGTTTTTCCATTGTATCTAGCCACTACTAACCCTTGATTTTAAATGATTTATCTATAAAAATCTGTAAGACTTGAATCTAATTTACATTTTGGATATGAAAATTACCACGCTTGGCCCATTTGGTGTGCTCTGTGCTATTTGGCTTTGTAAATCTGGACCAGATCATTAAATCTGTCCTGACTGTTCCTGCCTTGACTTCAGTCCTTACTGTCTTTCTCAGAGTCAAGCCAAGAGCTTCAGTGTAGAAGTTCTAGCTTTACCTTGGCAGAAGTGTCTGGTTAATAACGGCTTGGAGAAAAAAGCCATCAGCCTAGGGGACCATCATCTGGGAGCCCCGAGCATGCACACAGGGAAATGGGATCACTGGCAAGGCAATGGCACTTGATGGATACCGAGGTGCGCTAGTGCACTTATCTCAGTGTTATGTGAAAAGGAACTGTGTGTTTTGAAGAGTGTGTGCAATAGAGGAGTAGCTTTATGGACCACATCGCAACCGACCCAGTGCTGCACTTAAAAGTAATGACCGTTTGAGATTTGAGCGCTATCAGCTAACTATCTTCTCCCTTCCTCTTCCTGTCTCGCTCATGAGGCAGACGACAAACAGCGATAAAACTCGCTGAGCACTGAACGCCAAGCCTCGCTTTATCATATACAAAACACACGCAAACACACTTTATCTGTAACTGGCTGGTATGTGTGGCTGCGTCTGGATCTCATCTCTTCTCTCTCGCAGCTTTGTGGAACAGAAATTGGCTGCTGAGGATTTTTTCTCTCCCCTTTTTCCTACAGTCTCAGACTCAGACCACATCAATGAGATTTCAATTAAAGACCAATTAAATCAATTAAGCTGTTCCGTTAGAGCCATCTCTGCCCAAATATCGCGGCCTGTGTTCTTACTCTGCTTCAGCTGGGTCTCGTTATTTGATTTTTCTAGGCATTTAAATCCAGAGTTTAATCTCTTTATCTACTTCTTTATCTGTTAACACCATTTTCTCTCTCTCCGTCTCTCTGCCTTTCTGTCTCAATCTCTTACTCTCTTTCTTTCTGTCTCACGGTCTGACTTTCTTTCTCTTTCTTTCTTTCTCTTTCTTTTTTCATTCTTTCTTTCTTTCTTTTTTCTGTCTCTCGGTCTGACTTTCTTTCTTTTTCTTTCTTTCTCTTTCTTTCTTTCTTCTTTTTTCATTCTTTCTTTCTTTCTTTTTTCTGTCTCTCGGTCTGACTTTCTTTCTTTTTCTTTCTTTCTCTTTCTTTCTTTCTTCTTTTTTCATTCTTTCTTTCTTTCTTTTTTCTGTCTCTCGGTCTGATTTTCTTTCTTTCTTTCTTTCTTTCTTTCTTTCTTTCTTTCTGTCTCTCAGTCTGACTTTCTCTTGCTTTCTTTTTTCTTTCTTTCTTTCTCTTTCTTTCTTTCTTTTTTCTGTCTCTCGGTCTGACTTTCTTTCTTTCTTTCTTTCTTTCTTTCTTTCTTTCTTTCTGTTGGCATCATTCTTTGTCTTTCTGCCACTTTGTCTCAGTCTATATTATGACCCTCTTGTTCTGTCTCTCAGCCACAAACTCTTTCTTTCTTTCTTTCTTTCTTTCTTCCGCTCCCCTGATCTCAACGTTCTGTCACTACAGCATCATTAACTGTTCCACATGCCTGTATGGAGCAGTGTTTGTTTCAGGTTTTATAGGTACATTTTATGACAAGAAAACATGGACAGACAGGACTGAGTCGCTCAGTCTGTGATGAAGAAGACAGTAAATAGGTGAACGGCCTGGCAATAAAACACTGAAAATAAATTTCTCTGTTCTAAGTGTTCGTTTGGCAAACTTGAGACGTCATCTGAAGAGAAAAAAAAACTGTAGAATCCCTCGAGACATCTCCACGTGCGCCGGTTATCTCTAGAGTCAGCGTTTACTCATTACGCCCTGTTGCTCCATCACAGTATTCAGAGGACGGGGTTTCAACTATATAGTTCTTTTAACTGCTGAATATTCTTTCATGCTACTGTTGTTTTAGCCAGTCAGAAATCTCTAGCCAGCACAGACCTCATTCAGTCAGAGTGAGTGTGTGTGTGTGTGTGTGTGTGTGTGTGTGTGTGTGTGTGTGTGTGTGTGCAGTACAAACCCTCTTGCCCTTCCTCATGCTTAATTAGTGGATGGGAGGTTTCCCTGATTGTTCATCATAATTAATCACAATTCCATTACACGCAGTCAACAGCCTCATCACCTTCCTCATCAACCAATCAGCAGCCCGGGCTGTCCTAACCTCGTCAAGTCCACATCCCAGCGCGGCAGTTCCCAGCCCTCCTTCCGGAGCACCCCTGCACGCACATTTTAATTTCGTTTGTTTTAGCGCCGTTAATGTTAAGTTGAGTGTGAAGGTGAGCAATGTGAAGAACATGAAAAGACCAAGCCTGGGTGAGGAACCCGATTTAGCCTTCAAGGAACGTATCAAGTATAAAGATATCCTCAATCTCACACTATAAGTTACTAAACTGTACTTTTTTGGGGGGCCACTGGACTGGTACCCTCAAAGGTAGGCTTATAGTACCTTTGGCCAGAGAATTAAATTGCACATTCGATTGCAATTCTTTCTTCATCGATTTTCAATCTGTCTGGATGAATGCATAGATTTAAACCTTATTTATACAACGCAATCGGACCTTCAGGGTCATGCTGTACCGTTTTGGCTCAATTTGCCACCTCCATATTCAAGAGAGTGTTAAACAGAGCAGTTGGACCCCTTCAACACTACAGAACTGCCAGTAAGAAAAGATCTTTCATCCTGAGCTTTCATTCAGAGATACGTGTTTCCGGTGCCCCTGTCCTCGAACGACTGCTTGTTAATTAGATGATTAATTGGATCGGGTCTGTTGGACCGAGGAAAACGATTCAGAACCACTCCCCTAGTTAGTCACACCAAGTACACAAACCTGCCGAGAGGAGCTTCAGTCTGTCACAGTTAGATGACGATACAGTAGTGAAGACATTCCGCGGTCCACCTCTTCATTTGGGCGCCGCGCTGCTTGACAGGCAGTGATGTATCTGGGAGAGCGGCGGCTCCCTCGTCTCCGCTGTGGTTTTTTCGCGGCAGGGTCTGTTTGATTGAAGCACGCAGGAGATTTATTTATTTTTTCTGCCCTGAGATCTGTTTACAAACTCCTCGCGATAAGAAGAGTGAGGGGGTGAATAACAGAGATGTTTCCGGGGATTTTATCACTAAATTATCCGTTAAGACGGCCTTTGCGTTTGATGGACTTGATTAGGGAGTCGTGTGTTATTTCGCTGGGTAAGCACAGGGCTACCCTGCAGAATAATCCTGGACTTTCAGAGTCTCTCATCTCCAGTCCAGTCCCTGAACC
>JBBIGA010000018.1:19946669-19957444 GCA_037576975.1 Alestes dentex | reverse complement strand
TCTCTCTCTCTCTCTCTCTCTCTCTCTCTCTCTCTCTCTTTCTCTCTCTCTCTCTCTCTCTCTCTCTCTCTCTTTCTTTCTCTCTCTCTCTCTCTCTCTCCCTCTCCCTTTCTCTCTCTCCCTCTCCCTCTCTCTCTTTCTCTCTCTCTCTCTCTCTCTCTCCCCCTCACTCTCTCTTACTCCCCCCCCCACCCCCCTTCTCCCTGTCTCATACATTCTTCCATTCTCTCGTCCTCCCTCGGCCTCTTTAATGCACACATTAATCTGAGGCATTCGGCATGAAATTAGGAATCGATTATTGTAAGTCCTCTGTGCTTGGTTAACCCCATTTGGCCGTGTGTGTGTGTGTGTGTGTGTGTGTGTGTGTCCTCCGCAGGCTGTACATTAATTTCCCTGGAATCTGCACAGGTGTCACCTCTCCTGGACCAGAGAGACCAGGCAGTCTGAAATTAGCTCTGGCTGACAGTGGAGAGGCCGCCGCCTCTTTAGGCGCCGCGGTGGAGGAACCCGCCCGCGTCCATTTATCCACCCGCCTCTATCCCGGGCGCGTTCTCCACTTACACTGGTTACCCCTCACTCTCCTCCATGCTGCGTGTGGATTCTTGTCAGAGTGGAAGCTTATGAGGGAGACTGAAGCTTTCCAGTTTGCTGTTGCTTTTGTTAGTTTGCTGCTTGTTGATTTATCCACAGGTCTCCTATGAGACATGTTTAAGGCTGTATCTGAGTGAGAAGGTCACTACTGCGGGTTCTGGAAGCTCAAACGAGGATTAATGGTATTTCTAACTTCGATAGCCCGTATTCAGAAGATGTCTACCTTCTTTTTACACTCACTGTCCATTTTATGAGCAGTTTGCAGTTACAGAAGATTGTCCATCTGTTTCTCTGCATCGGTTGTTAGCCCCCTTTACCCCATTCATCTGTGGTCAGGGACCACCAGTGAGTTTTATTTGGATAGTGGACCATTCTCAGCCCAGTAGTGACACTGATATGGTAGTAGCATGTTTGTGTATGTGTGTGTGTGTGTGTGTGTGAGTGTGTGTGTGTTTGTGCATCAGCAGACAGCTACAGTGTGGCTATGTATGGTGATTTATCTAGCAATGTTATAAGAAGTCCAAATAAAAGCCATATTATTGGGATTGCATTTTACAACAGTAATCCCTTTAATTCTATAGTAGCAGAAAAGTGGAAAACACCGTCAGGAAGGTCAGGAAGGTCAGGACTTAGGTGTCCGCTTAGCTAGATATAACCATTTTTTATTATTTGTCAAATGAATTTTAGAACTCAGTTTAGGAGCCACGCAGAAATTGAGTCAAATTTCAAAGAATTCGCAGTGGGTTTTTTTTTTTTTTTTTTTGCTTATTGTCAACATGCCACTTCATTTTGTCCCTTGTATGTATCTTAAACTCATCTAGCCTGCTACTATATGCGAGGCTCCGTATCGATTTTTCAGTCGGTCCCGATCAATAACCTTTAGCTGTGAATCATCTGTTTGCAGCGAGCGTCTCGCGCGAGACCCCGCTTGCTCTCGACTTATTTTCAGCTCCTAATGCGAAAGGGCAGCGGATGCTTTACTCGCGATACTTCACTTCAAAGAGCTCGGCCAGGGATGAGACAGTGCCGCGTGCAGCAGAGAGCAGCCAATACTGGCGCTATAAGTGGAGCCTTTGAAAGGGCCCTGGGGGAGAAGAGAGAAAGCACGGGGAAGAAAGAGAGGCAGAATTCGGTGTGAAAAATGTGGACAAGGCTCACGACAAAGGCGTTTCATCCCTCAGAGGAAAGGAGCTCTAATGAATGGCTCCCTCTGCATGAGGAAGGAGCCGGCCTGTGCTGGGAGGTGTGTGAGTGTGTGTGTGTGTGTGTGTCTGTGTGTGTGTGTATGGAGATCATTCAGGTGCTGTCTGGAGCCCCCCCACATTGTCTGGCTGGCCTTCTCGACCCCCTGCTTGGAGAATAAGTGTGCAAGAGTTCAACACTGGATTGGACCTGAGAGGGTTAAAACGCTAAAGTGGCCAAAAAAAAAAGCAGATAAGAGGATCGTCTGCATGCGTAAATGTCACAATTGTTATATAAAGTAATTTCAGACTTTTGAACTCTAACCAGACTTGAATTTGTTGCATTTTTAATCACTTCACAAATTCAATTCGAAGGCACTGCTAAATATTTTTCAGAGTGGACCAGAGAGGATTAAAACGCTAAAGTGTCCAGACTGTGTCCTTTTCTTTTTTTTTTTCCTTCTATCTCAACCCTAAAGAAGAGCAGCTTTTGAATTAATCTGGGCAGAATCTGCAGTGGGGGACAATGGTAATCAGCCTCAATCTTTTATTAAGGCAAAGAAGATAAGAAGTGCAGCGCCACGTCTGATTAGAGACACTTTACGGCGGCGGCGGCAGCAGGAGGCCACCTGAGGTGAGGAGCGAGGAGAGTCGGCCCCTCTCACCCAAAGCTCTCACACTCTGCTTTCATCTGACTTCTTATTCTTCTGGGTTTCTTTCAGTGTCTGTAAGTTGGGGACATTTTTTGAAGAGACCCGGGACTCTGGCAGACTTGAGCTAAAATGTTGGTGCAAGTCTTTTTACCTGGTTAGATCCTGTATCTCGTCTTATTAGGGACCATATAATTGGAAACAGGGTTCACAGCTTCTCTTGGTCAAAGACGCCTTCCAGACCCCCCTCTATTCCAAATCTTCAAATGTTACACTTACATTTTAGGAATTTATCAGACGCTTTTATCCAGAGTGACTTCCATTCCCTAACTACAGGGGGCAGTCTTCCTGGAGACACTGGGGGTTGAGGGTCTTGCTCAGGGACCCAGTGGTGGTGTGCTGAAGGTAGGATTCGAACCCATGACCTCCTGGTCCAGAGGCAAGTATCCTATCCACTAGGCCACACCCACCCATCACTCGTGTATATATAGCTGTTTAAACGATTTCCCCAGTTCCATTAATATATTAATATAGACTATAGTCACTGGGCAAGACTTCAGATGTTACATTTTAAAAAAGTAGATAAAAGCATCTTCTGCATGCATAAATGTCACAATTGTCATTTAAAGTAATTTCAGACTTTTGAACACGAACCAAACTCGAATTTGTTACATTTTTAATCACTTCACAAATTCAATTTGAATAAATTGCTGTGTATCTTTTCGAATTTCCAGCCAGCTAAAAAAGTCAAATAAACAATAATGATAATTACTCTCACATTTAAATGAGTTATCAGTCACTTAGCTTTCATTAATTGTGACATTTATAAAAATAATGTTGACTCAGGATGGTTGAATCCTACCCTGAATCTGATAACAGAGCACACCACCTCTGCCTAAGGTTTGATGGACGTGACCCTCGCAGGAGGAGTTGGATGGATTGTGTTTCTGGGTGGAAGCCCGATGGACTTTACTCATGTGGAGGTCTAGGAGAGCGCCTTCACGCCGCGGCTCCATGCAAATGCGGCCGAAAGCAGGCTCCATGTCTCAGTGAGGCGTGATGCAAATCTCACGCTCCGCGGCCCCCCACCACCTTAGCCCACCTCAGCCCCAGCGCTCCGGCGTCCGACCACTTAGAGCCTAAGCCCATTACCGGGAGAGGAATACGCTGACACGCCGAGCCTAAAGTGGAGCGCCTCCTCTCCGAAAGCTCTGGATCTTGTTATGCCTGGTCTGCTAAGGATATCCTAATCAATAAGACCCAAAACTCGCCCGCCCTCTCTCAGGCTTTTCAGAAACTTCTTTGTGAGCCATCCATTTGTGCATCTCGTCTGTAGAAGGAGAGCGGCTGAGGGAAAAAAAGACGTAAACACATAGATGGAAGCAGTCTTAGAGTCTTAAAGTCTTTGTGTTCTTGAAGGAGACTGTGGCCAAAAAAAGAAATGGAAAAGAAACATAAACAACATTTGGATTTGGATACCTCGAGCTTCCACTTGACTTCTTTTCTCGGGACCGTCACGCTGCCTCTTCGTCTCTGTACCCTTCACCCTCCCCCCGCAACTGTCTGCCCCCCCACCTTCTTGAGTTGACTGCACTCTGAGAGTTCTCTTTTTTTCCGATAAGCTCCAGAAACCCACTCTTTCTCCAGCGGTGTGCACTGACCCCTGTCCCTTTTCCCTCTTTTCCTGGATAGAATAATTCTGCGTTTGCGCGGGCCTGATATTTGTCAGCTTGAAGGCTACGGCGGGTGCTGTCTGTCAGGCGGCGTGATGGCGGCGCATGCTTATTTGCCGTGCTATTTTGGGCGCTGATTGACAGCCGGACAGGCTTGACATTCTCGGCGGCGTGGTGGAGCCTGTTATTATGCGAACATTAACATTCTGATAAACACATGGTCGGCCATTGAAGAAATAATTACATGCCGTCACTTCTCAGTCTCTAAGAAGTGTATACGCGTACGTGCACGCGTGTTTTACGGCTATATGAAGTCTCTCGGTTGCGCGTTACTCTGCATGCAGGACTATGAAGCGGCGGCTTTCGTTCAGTTCCATTCAGTTCCCAACTCGCAACAGTTTAGCCTTTCCACTGCTCTTTCATGCCTAATTCGGCTCGTGGAGAGCTCCGTAATTGGCTGACGAGTTGATCCAGGTGCGTTAAGAGCTCGAAAAGCGGTCCTGAAGAGGGAGAGGTGCAAACTGTGGTACATGGCACGACTCCACCTGCCAGGTCCACCGCTACGCATACAAATGCGATGATGTGAGCGTTTACTCCCCACCGCCTTCAACACTGTCATGCTGTATGACTGCTAGGTTTTAAGAGAGATGAAGTTGTTTCATAATTAGTTATGTAGAGAACAATGTAATGAGTCACATTTACATTTATTTTCCTTTCCATATCTCGTTTTTCTTCTTGTTTCTTTCCACGAAACGTGGAACGTACCCGGTCTGCTAGGGCTGTCGACTGACTGAAATAAAAAATCCCAGTTCATCTTGGTTACTGTCACATTTAATTGTTTGTTTGTTGGTGCTCATTTTTTATCACATTTTTCCCTTCAATGGCCTTTTCGTACAACTGAATAAAGTGAATAAAGTAGAATTCTTTAGAAAGTGTTTATTACTTCAATAGCTCAAAGACATCTTAATGAACTGAGTGTCAAATTTTCATCAACGTCCAGTAAGAGCATCAGTGGCTGCCTGTTCCAACCAACAAATGTAAATAACATTTCTAGTCTATAATACATATAATCCAAGGTTGCAGTTTGTTCATACGTCTTTGGATTTGTTTTTTTCAACATTGACTTCTCAAGGGGAACTGCAGACGTCCACTTTGCTGTTGCTTTCATTAGTTTGCTTCTCTTTGATTTTTCCATCAAGTACATAGAAAATCCAGTTTTCTATGCAAGCTATACTTGAGCATGAGAATTCTATTTGAAATAAATACATGCGTACATAAATAAGTGGTTATATTTGAGCGAGAAGTTTCTTTCGCAGCAGTGTACAAAATGCAAGAAGCTGGGCTTCAGTCTAATCTAAGCTACTATGGATTGTTTGAAGGGTCAAATTAAGAATCGATTAAACTGCATCATTACGTTAACTTTGATAACCATATTTTCATGTTCAGGTATTAAAGTATCCCCAATTCTGCTTATTAACACAACTGTGGCATCAATTAAAAGCATAATCATCCACACTTCTGACAAAGTTCCAAGAGTTATAAGCAAAAACGACATAGAATTTCTCATCTATGGGTCAAGAGGCCACCTCAGGCCAAAGTTTATCCAACGGGTTCCCGTCTCAGAGTCGCAGCAGAACGTGGCCCACCACTTTCCCTTTAACTGAGAGAGGGATGCTGGACCTGAGAGGAACCTCTCCACACATCATAAAGGGTAATCTCAACATGCTCACAGTGGGTTTAGGGGAATTTGCGTGCCCCCTTACAAATTAAACTCAATTCCTATTCCTGTCCCTAATACCATCCTTAACTCTGACAAAGAGCCGAATACCTCCATGTGATTATGAGACTAACTTGAATGTGATTGCAGTATCGATATGGCTGTTCCTTCTTCATTTAATTATACCTCTGATGGAGAAAGCCGTCGTAATATCACTTTTTTTCTCTGCAAGGCTGCAAGGAGTTCATCCCGACTGAGCTGCTCTATGCTATTTTGTCGTTGATGGAAAATACTGTCACCTTGTAGTTACCTTGAATGAGCTCTACAGAAGCTACAAAAGGCTCCCAGACTGTAATCCTTGGTCAATGGACCAGGCAGTTTCTCATCATGCGGAAAGTCCTATTGCTACAATTTATATTCCCAGCAAACATCCAGTGTTTCCAGCAGGTTAGTCCTGGTAGACCTTTCAGTTGTTCACCTCCTGATTTGGGCTTCAAAAGTATGAGGTCGGTGTCCTGGACAGGGTTGGTTTTATATAATTTCCTCTCAAACTGAGTCCATCCTGAATGCTGTGTAGTGCAGGACTAGGCTTAGTCTCTGTCTGGAGAACTGGCCCATAGACCTGAAAGGATGTCATTAGACGAAAGTAACTACATTTGGTTAGACAGGTAACTCTGGGATCACCCTGGATTTTCGGATTGCTACCAGGCTGTATGTCCCGGTGCTGCCGGATCTCAGTCCTGGCTGGCCTTTCCCAAGTGTGCCATCAAGCCGGAACACTGGTTTCCTGCATTTTAAACCCTGGTATTTCCTCCAAAGACAAAAACGAACCACCCCACTTCCCTCAAGCTCTTCAAACTGTCACTGGCCGTCCAAACAACAGAGTCACTCACTGTCAACAATTAAATGGGCACTATTCCAGCGTGACCGTGGGGCGTGGCTGGGATCTATTGGTTGTTTGAGGTGGTGTAATGGGGGGTGAGTGGGGCGTGACCGTGGGGCGTGGCTGGGATCTATTGGTTGTTTGAGGTGGTGTAATGGTTGGTGCCAGTTTGGATTCAAGTATGGTCTGTGTGACCTAGCAAATGTCTGTGATTGGCTGACGCCGCTGTGGAAGGACTGGAGAAACCAGGAGCAACAGAACCATTTTCAAGAAGCAGCACAGGCGATGTTATCACCTGGACACAACCTCCTTAGCCAGGTGAGCCCCACGGGAGTCTTTTGCTCTTTTCAAGTTAGATATTTCTCCCCTGAGATCTTTGGCTTACTGATGTTTCCTCCTGCAAATTAGGAGGAAAGCCTGGTCAGCACTGTAATATCCTTAGAGGCATTTGGAATTAGTCTCCAGGGAAAAAAAAACAAAAAAAAAAACCCAGCATTGTGTCTCTCTGGTTCAGCGTCAAAGATAAAGGAGGATCTTTACGAGTCAGCACGACTGCCCATAGCTTCCTCAGACCCTGATGAGAGCCCGAGACCTGCGAAGGAGAAAAGGGTGTAAATAAAAAGTGCTTACAGCTGCAAGCCAGGCAGGAGGTGTCAGCATGCACTTAAGCAAAGCTCCAAGTAATACACAGTGAAATGGAACAATAACGAACCTTAGAGAGGAGTTGACTGGCGCGTACCTGCATATGAGTCAGCACCTTTCCACCCTCTCTCCCTCCCTCCCTCCCTCTCTCCCTTCTTTAGTATTTTCTCATTTCATGCCTCCATCCTTGTCTGCTCCACTCCCTCCAGGGCTGCTTGTCTCCCCCTCCAGCCCCTCTGATACTGTGACAGAGTGAAGTGTGTCAAGCCTGACAAACGTCCCGTGGTCCTGAGGGAGCGCTCTAGGTAATCGGCTTCCCTCCAAGTCAGATCGCTGCACGCCGCTTGGCTGTCTTTCAGGGGCTCCCACAGGTGCAAATCAAAGGCGGGCAGCGCGTCACCCCCTCGCTGGGCATCTGAAAGGGATTTGTATTCTCTTGGGAGTCTGTAGAGGCTGGGTATAAATTTCATGGTGGTTGTATGTCCATTGCCGCACGTGCCTTTCTTTTTGGACGTGATGGAACGTCAGCTTTTAGAGGATCTTAAGGGCTGTGCATTTGAGACGCATTCTCGATTATATTTATACATATATATGTATATATATATATATATATATGTTTAATTATAATTAATTCCCCCCTTTTTGGCCCTCATTGTTGACCTGTCTGAGTGTGCTGGGTTGTATGTTGCTCCAGGAGGACGATATTTCGTCACACTGTGTACTTAATTTATATGGCTGGGATCTCAATAAAGCTCTACTTGACTTGACTTGATTAGGCCAAAACAGTGAACTAGTGATTCACACGGCTGGGGTCTCCTGGGGTATGCTTTATGAAGCACATTCTCAGTTTAGTACATAAAGATCATGATATTCCATTTACATTTACAGCATTTATCAGATGCTTTTATCCAAAGCGACTTCCATCCCCTACCTACAGGGGGCAGTCTCCCTGGAGACACTGGGGGTTAAGGGTCTTGCTCAGGAACCCAGTGGTGGTGTGTTGAAGGTAGGATTCGAACCCATGACCTCTTGGTCCAGAGGCAAGTATCCTACCCAGTAGGCCCACAAGAAAATATGTCATTTTTTTCCATTTGAGAATGTTAACATATTTACAGCCATAAATATACAAAAAGAAACAGTTGCATGATTGTGTAATCATGATCCTTAGACACTCCTATTTCAGTATAAGAGACAGAGCTGCGGTACGATAAGGTGTGGATGAGTGACAGGTGACTATGATGATGCCATGTCTGATTGACTTGGCCTTGCTTGAAGCTTTGGCACATGATTACTTCACTAGAAACACAAAATTTGAAATCTAATTCTAATTCAACAGTCAAGAATTGTGTTCTTGCCATCTGTGAACTAACACAGTCAGCACCGGTGATTCATCACTGTTCCAGTCTTATTTTCTTGAGCATTTTTTTATATTTTAGTTTTTATAAAACTGATTTGTTCAACTTCCGGATGTAATTCATACACGTAAGAATGAAACGTTGTATGTTACAGTTCAGTTCAACATTTTGCCTTCATGTCAATTGAAAGAGTTGTTTGTCATACATAGCCATTTTAGGGCTGTTCATTTGTGCGACATTTCCTGGATGCGCATGAGTAGAGCAATGTTGGACTTATGGTTGTTCATTACACACAGTTGTGAATATACCTGTGAGATAAATGCTACTTTTATGCTTGTATTTAAGCTTTGATGAGGCACTTGGATTGTAAGTTCCATGCAAGTCCCTGCAGTTCCATGGATTCCATGAAAGGGTTATCTTTCCGGAACCGGAAGACTGACTGTCCTGCTATATCGTCCTTGGCCAAGACCGAGTTGCTGTGGCTAAGAGTGTCTGTTAAGTGCGTAAATGTCAAAAGTCACACCTAATGGGTCACGTAGTGGTTTGCATAATTGCCTTCATGCCTAGTCATGTTAATATCGCCTAAAAAACTGATTAAGGGCAAACGGCCTTGCCCCCTGAATGCTGAGATTTAAGGTTGAAGACTTAACGTGACTAGACTAATGGACCGGCCCTTCGGTGTCTCGCAGAAAGGCACTTTTTCCTGACGCCCCTCTTCTGGGCAGAGTACTCAATTATTCACCCTTTCTCCCGTGCCCTTTGAGCGCACATTAGCCTTGTTCTTTTCGCCGCCTCTGCTTTTTTTTTCTCTCTCCAAGAGGACGCCTTGTCCCTTTAAATACGCGGGACGAGGAGTGGGCTGTCACCTTCGCTCTCGCTCCGCGACGTCCGGGGGCCAGGCGGGGACGAGCCCGAGCCGTGCAGGCGTCAGCTGGAATCAGCCGCTGATGGGCCCTTTCAGCATCACTCTTACGGCAACACACACAAAAAGAGCGAGAAAGGGGGGTCAAGCCACCATCCGTTTGTTTGTTTGACCAGTGGTTGGGAGATGATGGCATTCTGAGGGCCCTGGAATTGACAAACAGAGTCTGTGCTGTTTAATTGGCCTCAGCACTTTGTTTGTGTTCCTACAGTCGGAGGGAGATGGTGTAGGAGGGAAAAGGAGAGAGAGAGAGAATGAAGGGATAATGGGTTAGCGAAAGCTACAAGACAAGCAACAATGAATACAGAAAAGAAAAGAAAAGAAAAGAAAGAGAGAAAAGAGCCTCGATCCCTCAGAAATGCATTTGGAGCTCTTAATAGTCAGTAATTGATTTGTATCCTGCGAACTGCTCAGGTCCTGTTTCAGAGCTTCCTCTTGGAGGATGAGGGGTGCTGGGAGATAATCAAGGCTTTGGATCTGCCTCAAGGGATGTAAAGCTAAAAGTGTGTGTGTTGGTGTGTGTGTGTGTGTGTGTGTGTGTGTGTGTACATCTGGTCATACCCCAAGGAAAGAAACTAAAAACATAAAGTTCTTAAGGGCCAATAAAAGCCAACTTTTTTGCTTAATAAGGTCATTAGGAGCGAAAGCTTCTGTTCTTTGCTCCACTGTTCAGTTGAAATGTGGTTCATCGTTTGTAAATGTTCCAGCCAGCAGAGAGAATCTCAGCGCTGCGTTTCTGGAGCGCTTGGTTGAGGAGCCTGTCTGGCCTGGCCTTTAGTTCATTTTGACCCAGGACAGCATGTCATGCAGTGTCAGAAACCCCATAACCCATAAGTCTATTTGATGTGGCTTAATAATTCAATGTGGTTTGAGGTGAGTGTGCGGTATGCGTTTTGCATTAACTAGCCAGTTTGTGTGCCATAAGTTTCCAGTTTACATTAGCGGCAGGTGTGCTGAGGGGATACAGCACCTCCAGATTTCTGGGGCAAAAATAATTAAAGGGGACATATTATACAAAACTCACTTTAGTTAAAGCAGGTCTATGGGCTACAAAACATGTTCATGAAGTTCTTTACACAAAATGTCTCTCACATAAAGAGTCTCACCAGCTCTATTCCTGACAGTTTCAGTCTCTTTCAAAATGAGCCGTTTAAGGGCTCT
>JBBIGA010000018.1:19832208-19848917 GCA_037576975.1 Alestes dentex | reverse complement strand
TCTTCCCTCCCTCCCCTTCTTCCCTCCGTCCCCTTCTTCCCTCCCTCCCCTTCTTCCCTCCGTCCCCTTCTTCCCTCCGTCCCCGTCTTCCCTCCGTCCCCGTCTTCCCTCCCTCCCCGTCTTCCCTCCGTCCCCGTCTTCCCTCCGTCCTCGTCTTCCCTCCGTCCCCGTCTTCCCTCCGTCCCCGTCTTCCCTCCGTCCCCGTCTTACCTCCCTCCCCGTCTTCCCTCCCTCCCCGTCTTCCCTCCGTCCCCGTCTTCCCTCCCTCCCCGTCTTCCCTCCGTCCCCGTTTTCCCTCTGTCCCCATCTTCCCTCCGTCCTCGTCTTCCCTCCGTCCCCGTCTTCCCTCCGTCCCCATCTTCCCTCCGTCCCCGTCTTCCCTCCGTCCCCGTCTTACCTCTCTCCCCGTCTTCCCTCCCTCCCCGTCTTCCCTCCGTCCCCGTCTTCCCTCCGTCCCCGTGTGTGAGGGGTTCTCTGAGAGGAGGCAGCAGTGAGAGGCCAGACTCTGTTGTCTCACAGTTGTAGTGACTTCATTAGCTGCAGCACAACTAGTCCAATAATGTACAAAACACGCATGACTTACGATCCCGGTAATGAATGAAAATGCTTCCTAAATCATTTGTTTCCTGTGTACGAGCGAGTGGGTATTAGGCGAGGCAGGCTAACGCTCTTAAATTTTCATCTTAATGCTCGCTTACGCTCTGTTAGCGCACATCCGATTAAGATTTATGACTTCTAGATAAACAGTCTCCTCTCAGGGCCAATTTTTGATTCATTACTTAGTCTGATGGTGTGTGTGTTTGTGTACATGGGTGTGTGTGTGTGTGTCTGTGTGTGTGTGTGTGTGATCTGCGTCTGTAATCACCAACCTATTTTTTTTGTATCACTTCATTTTATTATTAATTGTATTTTGTATGTGTAGTAAAGTCTTTATACATGCCATTACACACTTAAAGGGCTTATCATACGTTGATTAATCTAAAGACATATTAGTCACTAATTACCAGAAATTATTTAATAGTTACGATGAAACTATGAGGAAGCCACTCGTGGCAGTTCCACGCTTCTATGCTCAGATATTTCTGCTCAGATATAATTATGCCATAAAGTAATTAATAACATCTACTTTACACTGCAGTTTGATGGATGAATTGATGAATGGATAGATGATAATGTTTCCATCCCATAATGCATAATGCACAATAACGTTCACGTTCAAAATCATGATGAAATCGCATCAATGGATTTTTATCAGAAATGAGAATGGATTAGTAGTATATACTACATTCTCTTAAAGTAAGTAAAGTTTACTAAAATATACAGTGTACTATTTGTTATGAGTTCTAACATCCAAACAAAGTGCATATTTCTGAATTTATTCTTATAAAAATACCCAGAGAACAGCATTTTAGATAGAATGCACCAACTCCTCCCCCCTATGTTTCTATATCCTGCCATAATATTAGGATTATATGAAACAACGCACACGTCACAACAAGACAATAAGATATATCAGTATCTGATGTGAAAAAAATGAATTAATAATTAAAAAAGGGATAAAATGAAGGATTATACTAGCAGTGGTGCTACTGAATGCTGTCTTGGCCGTTAGATCTGGGCCTCAGATTAGTTTGGTCTGGCGCCGTGGATTATTTAGGCTCTGATGGTCATTTATTTGAGACCTGATAGTAATTCTGTTTGTTGTGGGATGTTATTATAATTGATTAAAATCATTCAAACATTCCACGGTTGATGCAGTTGAGTCGTCGACTTCAGACCGCTGCCGTTTTAACACTCTGCCGTGTTCCAGGCGTGGTCGTGGAAGGAGACGGTCCTGGAGTCTGGAACATCTGGACGCTACACGGTGGAGACGGTCAGCACGGAGGACGGGGTTTTGTCCACTCTGACCATGAGCAACATCGTCCCGGCGGACTTCCAGACCATCTACAACTGCACGGCCTGGAACAGCTTCGGCTCTGACACCGAAATCATCCGCCTCAAGGAACAAGGTGGGAGCCAAGGTTCGGCAGGTTCTCTTCTCTTCTTCCACTCATGACGGGGCTGAAGTAGCCCGCGTTAGCGTTCCCGTGGGTTTCGGGCGGTTGATTTGTTTCTTTCAGGGATTTGGAGACATCGGGAATAATCCAGGACGCGGGGAAATAACGTCATTTGCGGGCCGAATTATGCTAAATTTATCATGCCGGTACTTTTGTATATGATTAGTCATTCCTGCTCTTTAAATCGCATTAATCTCGCCCCAAATTAATTTCTTCTCATTTTGTTTAATGAATTTGTTTCAGGGACATGTCGGCAGCACACGCGTTTAATTTATCACGCAAATGCATTAGCTACACTAAGCTCTATGTAATTTCCCGCCGAGCCTCTTAACGGCCGCAGCAGTCTGGCATTGTTTACCACTTCATTCGAAACTCTCGCGCTCGCCCCATCCACACGAGTTCCGTCTTTTTTTAGTCCTCCAGAACTCCGGTTTCGGCCCACCAACCGTGGAATGAAAACGTATTGTTGTTTTTATTGGAGAAGGACGGAGATTAATGAAGACATTAAGTGGATATTGTGGAGGAGGCAACGCCGTGGTGATTCGTTTAAAGCAGCGGGATGTAATTAACGCTGTGTAGGTGTAGCCCGTTCTCAAATGTGGTCTTTCATACATGATTATTATTAGGTGGGAGAGGAATGAGAATGGTCCCGCGGTCCCATAAAAAATTTAATAAACACATCGTGACCTCAAATGTCCATGAACCTCACAAGTGTGTCTGTGTGGTGTAACATTTAACACTTTATAAAAGTGGCTCGAACCAAGATTGACTCCCAAAAAGACATTCGATCGATGCTCCAAACGAAGGACCGCACGCATATGGCATCTTGCGCTCGAAATGAACAGAATATTGATTTGAATCAGGAATCGTCCAAAAAAGGGACAAGCATGGGCTTCGATTGGAGCTGCTAATGGAGAAACGCCTGTCGTGTAACTCCCTGAAGCGGCTCTAACGCACGTATCGCGTGCGCGGCCTCAGTTGTTCTCTTGCCGAGGTGTAAATTGACTTTCTTGGTCTTTCAAACAGTAATCTGGAGAGCGGCGCGCGGCTCCTGATGACACAGCAGTCGTCCAGTCGGACGCAGGAGACCTGTGTTTACGAGTGAAAGCCGGGGTTGTGCCAGGCGTAATTATTTGCGGGATTGACTCGTCTTGTCCATGCCGTGTTATTGTGGGAGGCTTTGCTTTGTCGTCCGCAGAGTCGCTGCCCGTGGCCGTGATCATCGGCGTGGCGGTGGGAGCCTTCGTGGCCTTCATCGTCCTCATCGGCACCATCGGAGCCTTCTGCTGCACGCGCTCCCAGAGAAGTAGGTCCAGCAGCACGCCGGCCCGGCAGGGGTCCTCAGACAGCCAGGACAGGGCTCATGTCATTTCAGACCAAACCATCCCTGTCTCTCTGCACCCCTTCTGTTTAGCCTCTATCCTAAACGAATAGTGTGTGTCTCCTCTGCATCCCTCCTCTCTCATCCTCTGAAGGGACACCTCAGGTTAGAGTCAGGCAGTGAGCTATACAGCAATGCATGCTTGCAGGACGTTGTTGTGGGAGGCGGTGTTCTTCATGGCTAGTGTTGAGCATGTTGTTGTTGTATACCACAGAAGACGCTCACCTGGTCATGCCCTCCCTCCCCGCCTCCATCTGTGCTCAGCAGAGAGAACTTGCAAGCAAAATTAAGACAGAAAGTAAGAGCCTGTTCCCTGAAAGTCACCAATTAACATTACAAACAAGTGCAGCTGAAATGTGAGTGTGTGTGTGTGTGTTTGTGAGTGTGTGTGTGTGTGTGTGTGTTTGTGAGTGTGTGAGTGTGTATGTGTTTGTGTGTGTGTGTGTGTGTGTGTGTGTGAGTGTGTGTGTGTGTGTTTCACTGTAGTATATGCATTATTTACATTTGGAACACCCTCAGGTCTATCCTGGCATGCTATTCTGAAACAAGAAAAGCTAGATATTGGATAGTCTTCCCAGAAAGAAAGATTTCAGTACTTCAAGGGACGAAGGAGGTGGCAATTCAATTCACTCCAGAACGTAAAGATCTGATTGTGGAGGCCATGAAAGTGTGCATGTGCATGAGGGTGTCATATTGAGCAAACATCCTGAGGAAACAATATTCAGAACATAGGACACACCAAGGACATCCCAGTCTTTATACAACCATAGTGAAAAAATTCCTTCTATGTGTTGGCTGGTCACGTGTGTATGGATAAACCATTATGTTTAATAGCTGTCAACATGTATTGTGGGATTTTAAGTTCTATGCAGGTTACTATACACTATATACATTATTAACCGGCTTTGGACGTGAGCAGTTTACAAGCCAAGCTTGTATTAAAATCTGTATATGGTCATTGCTGAGTCTCAGTCACAATAGGTGATGATAGTAGTAATTCTCGAAGTTACAGCTGAATTATGTTTAGACCCTACCCTGTGAGGTATCTGTTTATGTCAGTAGGTTTTACTATTTTCCTTTGCAGATCTGCATTTTCCGCATTAACATAAATACACATCGATGGAGTCTCTCCCATCCAAGTGCTCTCTGTAAAACTTATTTTAAAACGACACAAAATTTTGACTGGAATTCTACCTAATTTGATTCATGTGTTGATACCTGTAAAGTATTTCTTAGTAGTGGATTTAACACAAGAGGTGCATTACATGATGCAAATCTTTTCTCAAGTATTTGACCTCTTGTAAATTTATGCAATTTTTGCTATTTTCTATCTAACAACCCTAATTAATGAATTCGACAAGAAAGGGTCAGTCCCAAAATAGGACCAACCATAAAAAACAGAAGGGCTATTTAAAGGCAAAGCAATATTATGCAGCTCTGCAGGAGACACCAAGCAGTACAAAAGTGCAAAGAATGTGTAAGTAATTATTTACTGGAATGAAGCATGTGGAATGTGGGATGTGCAAAAAGTCAGTAATATAGAGCCAGAATGTTTGTGACGCAGAGGTCACAACAAAACCTCTTATCTCCAAAATAAAGTAGTTGGAAATAAAATATTCTGAATTTGACTGGAGGTCATGTTGGACTATTTTTGTTCTCCCATTCATCATTTTTTATATATTGCATCTTTTTTTAGAGGAAGCTACTGTGTGCCTAAACAATGACTTTTCATAATGTTATGATTTAATCTTTGAGAACATTTAAATGTGTAGTCATAAATGAGTTGTAAAATGTAATTCATTAAACAGTTTGGCTTGACCAGAAATCAGCCTCAGTTACGTTGTAGTATTATTAGGGTTGCTAAAATGCTTAAAACCACAATATTCATTTACAAATATGCATAAGCATTTTATTTCAGTTATACATGGTTAAAAGAGTGCAGCAATCTTAAAGGAGAGGTGGTTACAAGTGGTGAGCGAAAGAGCCCAAACACACAAACTTTTGAATTTACATGATGGGCTTTGCCTCAGCTGTTGCATTAGAATTTCGTTGTCCACCGTCAAAGGAAGTGTGACACACAGCATCTGGCAAGAAAAAAAAACTTACTTTTATATTTGTGCATTATTTTTAAGATAAATCACTGTTGGAACAATACCTTTTTCATTTGTGTTTTCTTACATTGAATGAAATCACCAGCTGGAGTTTACACTGTGCAGAAATTTCATGATTAATGAACCAATAGAAATGGTCCCAAATGACTTGGAATATATTTTATTACATTGACTGCCACTGAAACTTATGTTTTTTCCTTCTTCTGTAAAGTTGCCTTTTTGCAGATAGGTTTAGTTCTGGCAGTAATCAAATGCAGGGATTGTTTCTGGCATACTTGAAACATACCTGAAAAAACACATATTACTTACGACATAGTAAAATATGCAATTTATCATAAACTGGACTTAATTGATATTTTAACTCACAAGGAACCCTTCCCACAGCCTAATGGTCCAAAGTAGAGTTCTGAAGGCAGACACACTCCTTGCCGACAAACTCCATTGAGGCTGGCACAACTCCATGGGAATGAGGCAGCCTCATTCTCCTTACCTTTAACAGTGACACATTGTTTTGGTTGTATACAGTAAATGAAAAATCAAATGTGAAAACACCAAATAAAGTAATCCTTATTTTGTTCATGTTCGATTTCAGATCAGCTTATTTTTCATCTACAACAATCAGAACATACTATTTGCACATGTTGTATAGAGCAGTGTTACACAAAATCATCGGTTGCCTACTCAGAAACCCATTTATTAAAAAAATCCAGCAAACATACATAACAAAACTTACAGTACAGTGATAAGACCACGAGTAGGACCAGAATCAGTATGCGCTGATGCTTCATGCTGGCTCTTCGTATAGCGATGCTCTGAGGCAAAATGTTCTGATCAGACTGTTTTATTTTCTCCTGAAGGAGGACTGAATCCAATGAATCCAGTGGACTATAATTTCAAAATTGGATTATATAGCTGCATGAATAGCAATACTGTTCCTAATCACATTTGGTGAACTTGCTTCACTGCAAGGGGTATTCATGGCTGCATACATCACGCGATGTGTGCTGCAGCAAATTATCAGAGTGAGGGAAAAAAAAAAACCTTTTTACTTGATCTCAAACACATGCTTGTCCTGATGGTTACAATTTCCCTCCAAGCATTTTTGAAATCTCCCACATTCCAAAGGTCTGTCAGAATGAATTATTAAGGACTTCCCAGTGTAGTTTTGGGGCAGTTGACCTACATGTTATTAGAATCATTGTGATTAGTTAATGTTTGATATTGGCCCAGTCTGCATTCATAACACAAACCTGGTTCATTAATGTGGATGTTTACATTAATAGGAATATTCACATTTATGTCCAGTCATCTAGTGCAAACCTCTGGCCAAGGACACTCAGGGCCAGCCTAAAACAATATGCCTTGTTCAAGGTGGTTTTAGGCTATTGGCTGGAATTACCCTCTTGTCTTTTTGGGTTTTTGCTAAGTTCCTTTTAACATTATGATGATCTATTAAAGAAAAACTATTTAAGAAAATATGACAAATGTAAGTTTAACAAGTAAAATTACTTTGCTTATCATACCAAAAGTATGACTTAAACACAAACATGTAGATCAGAGAGTTCCTGACACTATAAAACATAAGGTTGCCCTTCACAGGTTAGGGGTTTATTTAAGACACTTATCATCACCAAATGGAACAATTAGATTGCTTGTGCAATCTTCTCCTTTGAACATGGGCTAAATAATTAGAGTATAGACATTTAAATCCCTTTTTAGTACAATGACCTGTTTGTTAAACGAATATGTGCCCCTGCATGTGGTATTTATCATAATACACAAATACAATATTATATGTGTTATATTAACCTTATAAGAATGTAAGAATGCAGTTGTTGAATGTACTTTTCCACTTTATTGTTAACATTTAAGTGCACATATTTTTATTTACAAGAGTAGTTTGTGAGCAAGAACTAAAGCACACAGCACCACTGCTAATTCATTGGGTTCTTCTTGGGTTTTTAACCACAGTTGCTTATTCTCTCCCATTGTTTCCGCTTACTGTCCTTGTCAATGACAGTGGTTTTCCATTAACAATAAGCTATTCGCAAGCTCATGTATAAACATTTGTATCTAGCAGTTGTTGGTGTGGTTCCACCTTCTACATTTCACATCTGGCATACTGTTTTTGTCCCATATTAAGGCATATTAAGCATGAGTAAAATGTCTCTTCATATTTACTGAGCATATTTATATTTCAGATAAATAACAAACCATTAATCAAAGTTCTTTAGAACACTTAGAAAACAATGTTTTTGCCTGTCTCAGCTCACCATAACTATACATTACAGTACATTACATTTAGTTGGCAGATACTTTTATCCAAAGCAACTTTCAGTTTGAGGAAACACTTAAGCTTCGTGACAGTAGGAGATCCAGATACCTCAAAATTACATTAAAATTATAGTTCAGTGCTGCCTAAAATTCAATCCAAGGGCCAAAGCTTACCCTAACCCCATACCTTTCCAGTGAGAAAACCAGCCTAATTTCATACTATAGACCAGGGCTTGTCAAACCAGTCCTCAGGGACCATCAGACGGTGTCAGCAGACTTACCAGGCCAAACAGTTTGCCCAGTGTAGTGTGGTGGATGAATCAAATCGTGGATTGAACACGAGAGAGTTGGTAGACCATGCACCTTGCTCTGAGAACGCTCCAGTAGAGAGTTGAGATTCCCATCGGGCACCAGTGTTCTCACACACACACATTATATAAAGTGTTGAGAATAACCAGAGTACTCACGGTACCAGTTGAGTAGGAGTCGAGTCGACAAGGGCAATGGACTCAATGACTAAGCACTGGTTCCTACCTACTTCCACGCTTATATACTCTGGACAGGCACCAGACGTACCCGGCTGGGAGGATACCCTACGACGGTAGGCCTGTATGAGTGAGGGGTCCAGGATGAACTGACCGGGGACCCAAGACCGTTCCTCTGGACTGTAGCCTTCCCATATAGGTACTGAGTGCCATGGCCACTTCGTTGCGAGTCGAGGATCCACCGGACACTATAGGTGGGACCACCATCAATGATTCGGGGCAGAGGAGGAGCAGGAGCAGGAGGAACCAAGGGTGAGATGAAGACAGGTATGAGCTGGGAGGACAGGATAGATCCGGAGGGGGACAGGCAGCTGGAGCTGAAAGGTGACAGGGTTTATCGGATGATCTTGTAGGGCCCAATGAACCAGGGGGTGAGCTTCTTGGACTCGGTGTGGAAGTGCAGGTTGTGGGTGGAGAGCCAAACCCTGTCACTGAGATGGAACAACTGTCCAGTATTGCTGGGTATATCAATTGTTGGGCCGCTGGATGGCAATGCAGGGCTGCTGCCAAAGCCATTGGCACCTGCGGACAAACTGTTGGGCCAATGGGACGTCAACCTCCAGCTCCTGGTGTTTAAACCATGGAAACCATTGCATACCTCAAACAGACTGAGCTCAGTAGCCAACCACATGAGGAGGTTGTGGGAGAGCTCAGCCCATATGAGGTAGCGGGCCCAGGAGTGCTGACGGTCTGCGATGAAACACCTCAGCAAGCGCTCCAGTTGTTGGTTGGTCTGCTCCGTCTGACCATTAGTCTGAGGGTGATAGCCCTAGGAGAGACTACAGGAGGGCAGATGGCAGAAGGCTTTCTAGAACTTGACTGTGAACTGGGGCCCTCTGTCTGAGACAATGTCCTTGGGGAACCCATGCAGTCAGATTATGTGCTCTAATACTAGCTCAGCAGTGGTCTTGGCAGTGGGGAGTCCAGCGAGAGCTGGCAGGTGCACAGCCTTGGAGAAGTGGTCCATGATGGTAGGGAAGGTGTTCTGCCCTTCTGAATCCAGCAGGCCAGTGACAAAGTCCGGCACGGTGTGCAACCAGGGATGATGGGGCACAGATAGAGGCTGGAGGCCCCTGAAGAGCATTGATTGGTGGGTTTAGCCCTGGCGCACACTGCACAGGCCTGAACGAACTCCTTGACATCAGAGGCCGTGTTAGGTCACCAGTAGGCGCATTGGAGGAGAGAGAGGGTCAGAGTGGTGCCAGGGTGGCCCATGATTAAGGAGGAGTGGGCTCATTGGAGGGTGTCCGAACGAAGTCCAGTGGACACAAAGAGTTGTCCAGGTGGGGTGCCTGCCGGAGAGGGCTCCAAGGTCTGCCCCTGGTGGACTTGATCTTCCAACTCCCACTGGAGAGATGACAGGATGAGTTGTGGTGGTAGGACAGGCACGGGGTCCACCTGGGGGCTCTCTGCTTGGTGTTTGCGAAAGAGGGCATCAGCCTTGGTGAATTCGACCCTGGATGGTAAGCTAAGGTAAAGTTAAATTGCTCAAAGAATAGAGCCCACTGCACCAGCCTAGGGTTAAGCTGTTTGAACGAGGTCCGGTGTGGTTTGATGAGGGCAGTAAGAGGTGCTGCAGCTGAACTGAAGTCCCAAATAAAGCGGCAGTAGAAATGAGCAAACCCCAGAAAGTGCTGTAGCTGTTTAAGCATCTTGGGTCCAATTACATACAGCATCCAGCTTCTAGGGATCCATGGCCACACCTTGGGAGGATATGACGAAACCCAGAAATGTGGTGGAGCGGTAATGGAAAGCACATTTCTCCAGCTTACAGAATAGCTGATGGGCCAGCAGCCTCTTGAGCACTGCCCTGACATGCTTGGTGTGTTCTTCGATGGTTTTAGCGTAGATTAGAATGTTATCCAAGTAAGCGAAAACCTAGCGACCCATCATGTTTTGGAGAGCATCATTAATAAACTGTTGAAAGGCGGCTGGCCTGTTGCCCAAACCAAATGATACAACCAAGGTCTCATAGTGTCCTGTGGGAGTTATGAAGGCCGTCTTCCACTCAACGCCCTCCCTGATGCTAACGAGATTGTATGTGCTTCTGAGGTCCAGTTTGGTGCACCAGAGAGGGCGTCCAGGGTGGGGTTGTTAAGGGGGAGTTTGAAGGTAGACAAGATCTTATTGAGCCCCCGATAGCTGACCGGGCTGAAACTCAAAAACAAGCAATTGGCTTAGAGCAATAGTATGATTGGACAAAAATTGATTTGTTAATTGTATTTTTATATTTTGCTTGATCTAAATATTTTGCTTTATCTAAATGCATTGCACTTTATATTCTCAATGTGTTGATTATGAATTATTTCTAATGTGATGTACCATAGTATAGTAGGCTAACAAAATAATGTGATAATATAGTTTAGATTAAAATTTAGGCATGTCTGCGGTTTCTTCCACAGTCCAAAGACATGTATGTCAAGTGAATTGGGGATTCTAAATTGATCGTAGTTGTGAATGTGTGGGGTGGTAGCAGTGGGCTTTGCCTGTGAACCCGATGACTACAAAGTTGCAGGTTCAAACCACATTTTCTACTATTGTGTCCTTGAGCAAGACACTTAATCCTCTGTGACTCCAGGGGGTCTGTACCTGTAACTAATGACTGTAAGTTGCTCTGGGTAAGAGTCTCAGCCAAATGTCCCTTTTACCCTTTAATGGTATGTGCTCACCTGCAGTGGGCTGGTGCCCCACATGGGGTAAATCCCTGCCCATTGGCTCCAGGCACCCCTAGCCCTAGTAAGGATTAAGCAGTTACAGAAAACTAATGAATGAATTTAGGCATAAACTCTAAAATGCAAATGTTCAGATATCTGTATCCATAGAACTAGCTTTACCTTGACAAACAAAAAGAGCCTACTTTCAAGTATGAAATTATTTGTTATCTTGAAACAAAACAAAACATAATGTATGTCTTGTGATTAGAATTAATGTTACACCATGTATATTATGGGGTTGACAAAAGAGGGAACTACCATAATCTAAGCTAGTGTTATAATGTCAGAGGCACAATACCAACACCAGCGTATTCAAAACAGATTTAACAGAAAGTCATGGGGAGCAAATGAGCAGCAGACACAAACACAGACAGAGTAATGTCACAGTAATGTAAAAAAAAGAACAAAAAGAGTGCAGATTAATGAGCCTATCAATGCAGTTTGGGATCAGATTGTTCTAGCAAAAGCCATCTGTCCACAAGACAGCATCCAATTGTGCACCCAAACAACTTCTCAGCCCTGAACGCTTGACCACTACATTGAGTGGGTCAGGTGGCTGTGAGGAGTTGCTGGCATGGTTTGGGTCCACTTGTCCCCCTAGAGCTGTGGTGCACAAATCTGGTCCTGGAGGACTGGTGTCCAGCACAATTTTGTGCTTTCCCTGCTGGACAGGTACGTTACTTGTTACTTGTTACTTGTCAGGTTTAGTGAATGTCCAAACTTTTGGGAAATCACCAAACTGTGCTGGACACCAGCTCTCCGGGACTGAAATGATTCACTCCTGCCTTTAGGGAAATGGTCACTGAAAATCAGTATAAAGTTGTTATGAATGACAACCTTTATTCTATGATGAAAGATTTCTATCCTGAAGGGACTTGTCCAGGAAAGGTATCTGGATGAATGAACTGATGAGCATGAAAATCATATGCTAAAGCCTTCACAGTCATCAGATCTTAACCTGAAACACCAGTGGGAAAAATTTTGTGCTCATTGTTAAACAATGCTGTCCTCAACTATAATCAAACCATCAATTGAGGTAATATCTTCCAGTAGAGTAACAGAGACTGTTAAAGTAGCTCAACACTTTTTAAATCTATGGCCATCTTTGTACAGACAGCTGCCATAATGTAAGGAGAATCTGTCAAATTGACCTCACCAGGCAAGATAAGATCATGTTTATGAATGTATAGAGGGAATCATTATTCTGCCGTTAGATGGACAAGCCTTGTTTAGGTGCATGCAATGAACTCTTGTTACTCGCTCACCTTTAGCAATGTACTGCATTGTGGACAAGTTACTACTAACTATTATGTGCCAACAGTTTTAGATGGTTGTTCTTGGCTGAAATATTATCCACAAATTATATAGACAGGAGACCTTTTAGGATTTATAGACCTAAATTAACTTCAGATTAAGTAAGTTTTAAATGGGTATTGGTTATAAGCTTATGGTGGAACATCACTGGTTGCCAAACACTTAGTTACTCTTATTTTCTATGACTGCCAAGTTGTCAATTACCAAAAACACTTAGCTGCTTAACTGCTGGATGTTTAACTGCTGGGTTAACATCTCAATAATGCAGTGTTTGCTAATTAATTGAATAATGGTGAGGTTGAGTCACCGTTTAGGCTATATGGGTCTGGCGTAGCACCATTGCTGCTGTGGAAGAAAGGGGCCAGAGAATGGATGCATGCGATACCAGAAAGAACTATTGTGTAGTAAATAACACTCTGGTATCTGGGGCTTATCACCATGAAGTCCACCAGAGGGAGTGATAGGGTAATATATGTATATTTTTTAAAGCTCACTTCAGCAACATGTTTCATTCTCATCATGTGCTTATGTCCTCTTTTAATTCACTTGGCTGAATACTGTTTGGAACATATTTTCACAAGGTACTATACCTTAATATTCAGTGATAATGATGCAGCTACTGATACATTGTAAAATAATATAGAAACTGCTTTGTTTATTTATTTGTTACTCAAATAAATTCAAGGAACACAAATAAACTAAAACATTACATCTGTATATTTGTGTGATCTAATGTCGGTTGTATTTTATCAAAGGCCACATGTTGCTGTAGCTATCTTTTCAAGTGTCTTTAAGCAATATGACCAGTCATCAGTACAATGCACAGACAGGCTACAGAAAGTGAAAATGGCAACATGCTCTGAATTTCAACCTACATATTTTGAGTGTTCTGAATTTACAAAGGGCTATTGTGTTTTCAAACACAACAAGGCTGTTTCTCTGAAAATGCCTTAGACAAGCTAAAACATGAAACTAAAGCATACGTGTGAAAATCAAACTCATCATAAGTTACATCATAGTCATAAGTAAAAAAATACACATTATGTCATATGTCAATGATTTACACTAACTACATTTAATATACTTTGACATATTTCATTTTGTTATCTCTACTTCAGCCTCTAATGCAGAATAAAGAAATAGTACTATAACTGCACTAAATAGTACTTTATATTATTTAGACTTCAGTGTATATAAAATGCTTAATATAAATATTCAGATTTCTCTGTAAAAAAGCATTTACCATCCAGTATGAGGAGACACTTTTAAAAATGTAAACTATTGTATTTATTTCCATTGAGTTATTAGAGCTTTAAGCATCATTAGAGGGAATACATTAATATCTTCTGACAAAATACAATGTATGTGTCCTGATTGGACTTAATTTTATTCCATAAATTATGGGGTTGATAAAGGGTGGAAAAACCAAAATCAAAGCTGAATTAAAGTGTTGGAGTACCTGAGGCAGCTCTATTTTAAACTGTGTGTGTGTGGCATCCATAAGTGATAATACCATGAAATTTGTAAAGGCCATTAAATGTGGCAAACATGTGCTCATGAACTTGTTCTGATTTCGCTTAGATTGTTTGCAAGCAATAACTAGTTTAACATAAGAAAAAAACACAAATGCAATTAGAATATTCAGAAAGCAAAAAAAGATCCCTTTGATTACTGCTTCAGAAATATCTGCCTGGCATGCAAGTCTTTCTAGAACAAAGTTTCCACAGTACAGTTTGTCTATGTCTCGTCCACATATGGGATTCCTGGCTGCCATAAAAATTATTACCAAAGTGGTACAGCAAGGAAACATCCAAATAAATGCCAGCAGTTTCAGTACTGACCCTCGGCACATAAGGCTGTGGTAATGTAAAGGTTTGCATATTGCCAAATACCTGTCAAATGCCATAACACTCAAATTTGTAATTTCTCCAGTTCCATAGGTGAAAATGACATAACTTTGCACAATGCATGCTTGAACTGAGACTGAACTAGTTTGCATGATTAAATCAGATAAAAGCTTTGGATAAAAGCTTGCAGTTCCATACAAAGCATTAACACACAAATTGCCCAAAAAAATGTACATGGGTTCATGTAGGGTTTTTTCCATAACAATAATTAGGATCAGGGTGCAATTGAGAAAAACTGTTAGTAAAAAACTGACAAAACTAAAAGTGAATATAATGAGCTTGCTGGTCCTGTCCGTCTCATTCAGCGCTGAGAATGTGAGAATGATTGCAGAAATGTTGTCCATCCCACCTTTAGATGATAATGATTAAGCAAGAGAAAGAAATTTTAGAGAGAAAAAATACCACAAATTTATATCAACATGAGACAGACTGTTACCTATTATGAATGCCTGGAAGGCTCTAAGACGAACTGATGGCTTTACTGAATATGTTTAATCGGTCTGCACTCTAGGAGTCTTTAACCAAATACAATTGTCTTAGGAGACTAATATATAGCTTACAAGAAGTGTAATTACCTCTGAGGCCCTCTGGACCTGTCACATCCTAATATGAACAAAATAATTGCTTTTATCACCTTTTTGTCTTTTCTTCGTGTAATTTTTCCAAAATGACAAATGAAACTATAACAAGACAGGGCATTTATTTTGGTGTAAAAACAGCTAAATCTAGCTGACACCGACAAACAAATACACTAGACTACTATCTAATTATCTTGATAACAGCATAAGATAACTGACATTATTGTTATTGTTAGTTCTTGTGTTTATTAGCATATTGATCATTATCATTGGTTCATTGGTTAGCTACTCTGTGTGATTTGGAAATAGTTTCATTTTAGACTACAAATTCCAACAATTCAGCTGTGAGGGCAGCTGAAAGGATCATGGGGTCTTTTTCCCATCTGTCACACATCTATTTAGCACACTGCATCTCTTCTCGCTGCATCTCATCTCTTCTCCCTTTTTCTGTCCATATCATACAGTCCTTCACTGCCAGGATAGGAAGCAGTTTCTTCTCCTAGGCCATCAGACTCCTCAATGAGAACTGAACCATCAAAAACTGCTTCACATGTGTACATGATCTATCATGTTGCTGCTATTGAATGGTATTATTGGACCATTATTTATTGCTATCTATGATAAGATAAGACAAGTCAAAGTCAAAATCAAAGTGAACTTTATTGTCATTTTTTCTATATACGGGTACATAGAAAAAACGAAACGGTGAGGCTCAGGGCCCACGGTTTAAACATGTAATTATGTGTACACACAGTGTAAATATAAAAAGATAACAATAAAATATAGAAAAAGACAAGAGTATAAAAAGACAAGAGGACAGTTTTACTTAGGTGCATCAGGGACAGTGCAAAAACATGCTGTGAGGCATTTACAGTAGACAGTGGCATTAAATAGAGCTATGTTTTCAGGTAAAAACGTTTGTACAATCCAACATGTCCTGATATGTGGATGCATTGTACAAAATTAAGTTATTTGTGCAATTTTGATTAATTGCGCAAAGCACTAGACCAGTTCTCAGTAGTAGGTAATTGCTAGAAAGATGAGGTGCAGTAAGAAGTCTAAGTATTTGTGACTTCAGGTTCTTTTGCAATTTCAGTCTTGATAAAGTGTGTGTGTGCAAAGAAAAGTCTTTTTATATTTGTGTGGGGTTAAGAGGGGGTTGAGGTAGAATGGAGGACCCTGGGGGGCAGTGTGGTGTTCAGGAGCCTGACAGCCTGGGGATAAAAACTGTCACGCAGTCTGGTCGATCTGGCTCTGATGCTGCAGTACCTTCTCCTGGATGGCAGAAGTGTAAACAGTCCATGCGAGGGGTGAGAGGGGTGCTGCACAATGCTGCAGGCTTTTCGAACAGTCCTTGTTGTGAAAGAGTCAAGTAGTGGTGAGAGAGGCACCCCGATAATGTTTTCAGCTATTCTCACTATCCTCTGCAGGCACTTGCGATCAAAGGTGTTGCAGTAACTGTACCAGACGGTGATGCATCTGGTTAGAACACTCTCAATGGTGCCTCTGTAGAATGTGGTGAGGATGGGAGGGGAAGGCTTGCTCGTTTAAGACGCCGCAAGAAGTGAAGTGCTGGGCTTTCTTGGTTAAGGAGGAGGTGTTGGTTGTCCATGTGAGTTCCTCGGTGATGTGCACTCCAAGGAACTTGGTACTCCTCACAATCTCCACAGCAGAGCCATTGATGTTGAGTGAAGCATGTGCACGATGTGACTTTCTGAAGTCAAACACCATCTCCTTTGTCTTGTTGATGCTGAGGGACAGGTTGTTGTGCATGCACCATTTGGCCAGTTGTTCCACCTCCTCTCTGTAGGCAGACTCATCATCCCTG
>JBBIGA010000018.1:19813016-19830516 GCA_037576975.1 Alestes dentex | reverse complement strand
GAGCTCCAGATATGATTATGCCTCCAAACAGAACATTACACGTGGAAGTTATACGTACGGCTAAGACACTTAATGAAAACAGGGACACCGCGAACACCGGTGGTAATGAGATGAAAAATATTCATGGAAAATTGCCGCTGCTTAAATGAGACTTTCTTGGCAATGTCATTAAGTAAGTTCTCGCTGGAAACTCGCCAGTGGAGGGATGGGCAGGGCCTCGAGGAAATTAGCGAGCGTCTCAAATCCAGCAGAGCTGTGCTTCTGTTTGCGTTTTCAGATCGAGCGCGGAGAGTTCCAGCAGGAGTCTGTTCTGAAGCAGCTGGAGGTCCTGCAGGAAGAAGAGAAAGAATACCAGCACATCAAGGTGGGCTGATGACAATCTAATTCTCACAGTTTCCCCATTATCCCAATCAGGGATCTGTCAGGTGCGACGTGCTCGGTGTCTTTCCACGTTGCTTCCTTTGTTGTGCGCGAGTTTAGAAGCCGGGTGCGTCCGCAGGTCCAGCAAGACCATTTGCAGGCAGAATGCGTTTTAGGCGTCACAGTCATAGTGAGTAAATTCCCAGGAGTTTGAAAAGTTTGCAGGCGGAGTGTTTTGATTGCGGCAGGACTGGACAGTTATCCGCTGGTCGCGGAAGAGGGAGGGGTCAGCGAGCAAGCTGGAGGTGTCCCTCAGAATCTAAATACGTTTCCAAGAAAAGTGTTGACATGTCAACATTGTGTTGGCCATGGGTGTCAGAAGCTTTGTTAAAGTGGGGGGGGCATAGGACAAACTGTTGGGGGGGACTGGAACAGGGAGAGACTGGAACAGGGTGGTGCTGTGATACCTGTAGCGTAGGGGAGGGAGGCGGTTGGGGCGGTCAGGTTGTGGCTGAAGCGTAGTGTTTTGTTGGGGTGGGGGGGGTCGTGGGGGGGCGTGATTAGTGTGTGCTGCACACGGCGTCTCGTGTGTTTCCTTCATACAAATCACTGGTTGGATAAGTGGGGAGGGCGTAACGAATGATTTCTGCTATAATGGTTCCACCGCCCATGGTGTTGCCGTAATCATGCAGTAATATACTGGTGATACAGAGTAGCGAAGCAAAAAAGTAGCAAAGTAAAACCAAACTACTTCGCTTCCAAGCATAGTGACGTCACTTGGGACGCTCGTTGAGTGGTGCTGTGTGGTGCAGGTTTAGTTTAGCCTGAAAATGCACTAAATGTTTACTTCTCTTTTCCTCCGTTCACACAGTTATATTTGCAGTGGAATATGTGGAGGTACGATGGGTCTAAAGGCCATTCCGGGTTGCTCTGTGCCAGTGGTGCAGACTATAAAGACTAAAATGCAGAAAAGGACCATAACCGAAAGTCGGCAGGTGCTGGTGGGCACAATGAGGTTGAAGGGGGCGAGAATGGCACTGTTTTCCAGGCAGAAATGACAGCAGATTTTGGTAAAGTAGGATGGCATGATACATGAGTGAGGTGAGTTAATAATCACTAATAATCAAGCCTGTGCAGATCTGTAGTAGATCCAGAAGCTCATGGACAACAGATAATGAAGCCTTATAGTCCTCCAATTAGCATCAAGCCTGACATGACTGAAATAAACGTGGTAGTGCTTCACTGGAGCCCAACTTCATAAAGCTTCATGACACCTGCATAAGCTTTGAATGGCCGACATAAACATGCATAAGCTTTTATGACAACAGTGTCAGTTGGAATAAGCCCTTATAATGTTTATAGATTTCTAAATTGATGTAGAGAGCTAAATTAAGTAAAAAAGATTTGTGTGTCGTACAGTCATAAACCACACAAGCAGGTCTGTTAATATTATTATGTCAAAGTGATTTGAGGTAACTGTGATGATTGGAGGAGTACGAGTGTCCATTATTTTGTAGCAAAATTAGCCTCATAGCTTCAGTGCGAAACTGTCTTGGGTGACCGAGTACTACTGTATTATTGAGAAAATTGAATAGATTAAATTTTTTTCCACCAGACTGCACCTTTAAGGCTCCTGTGCTCTTCTGTTAACCTTCTCTCGCGGGTAAATCACATCCAGCCTGGGGGCTTCATCTCTGTCACCAGGGGTATTGATAATGCAGTTAAGGCCACTTTCTCTTTTAAGCCACTTTAGTGCCTGATTTCAAATCGAAAGCCCTCCCTGAGCTCCTACAGCTACTCCTGCGAGGGACAGTCTGTGCTCTCAATGTGATTTAAGACTCCACAAATCATACCGTGTCCTAAACACCACTGGTAAACCTGCGGCGTCTAACTGAGGAGCCAAACCTGGTCTGAGCGGGTTGAGAGAGCTTTTAGGGGTGTATTTACAGAAAAGGTTTGAGTGAATGTTGACTTCTAAACCAGCGTACACCAGTGTAAACCAGTGTAAACCAATGTAAACCAGTGTAAACCAATGTAAGCCAGTGTAAACCAATGTTAAGCCGTGTTAACCAATGTAAACCAGTTTATACCAATATAAACCAGTTTAAACAATGTAAACCTGTGTAAACCAATGTAAACCAGTGTAAAACAAAATAAACCAGTGTAAACCAATGTAAGCCAGTGTAAACCAATGTAAGCCAGTGTAAACAAATGTTAAGCCGTGTCAACCAATGTTAAGCCGTGATAACCAATGTAAACCAGTTTATACCAATATAAACCAGTTTAAACAATGTAAATCTGTGTAAACCAATGTAAACCAGTGTAAAACAAAATAAACCAATGTAAACCAGTGTAAACCAATGTAAACCAGTGTAAACCAAAGTAAACCAGTGTAAACCAATGCAAACCAGTGTAAACCAAAGCAAACCAATGTAAGCCCGTGTAAACCAATGTAAACCAATGCAACCCTAAAGAAGCAAAATTTGGACACTGAACATGTCTGAACTCATTTACTGAGGAAAATTGATTTTTTTTTTCACCAAACTACTCCTTTAACTACATTCAAATCTTGATTAGCAGTCAGATGAACTGGGAAACTGTTAAAGTTAATATTTCGCTGAATTCGTTTTCGTATTCGTCTGTTATGTCTCACTAAAGCCGATGCAGATTTGCAGATTTATAATGAGGGTTTTCATAGTTTGTCATTAAGTCACTTAGAGAAGTGTGATTTCTTCCCCCCCTTTTTTTGGAGCAAACGTACTCACCCGGAGCCAATAATTTCTCATTAGCCGCCGTAATTCGTTGATCACTTGCTCTGAAAGAGCGCGTCAGGAGATGAGATATAAAGTGAGAAAGTGTGCCAATTTGGATGTGCCCAGTCAACAATGCCTAAGCGAGATAAATTCCATTTAGTCACTGCATGACCACTCAAGGGAAATAGTGCCCGTCATTTCTCCTGAGCTACAACTTTTCACATTACCAGCCAAACTTTTCTCAATGGAGTTTATGGGGCACAGAAAAAGCCTCATCGCGGTAGATGGGGTGTGACTGGACCAGACTGATTGCCTTCTTCATATGACCAGAATCCATGAATAGCTACCCTTAAGGGTGTCTATTAGGAGATTATAACCACACTGAAAGAATACAGCTGCTATTTTGCTATTGATAAGGAAACACTGCTATAAATGTACTGGCCATTTTATTAGAAACCCCTGCCTCGACGCTCTGTCTCGCTGGTGTGCAGTTACAGACTGGGACTCGTTTGTCAGGGCACAGATTGTGTTCCCCTCTAGCCTTTTATTAGTGGTCAGTTTCTGATCACAGAGAAACTCTTGGATGGATATTTTTGAGTAGTGGACCACTACCAGCCCAGCAGTCAGGGCTGTAGAATAACCCGCAAGTAAAGAACATCTGAAGGGCAGGATTCGACTACAGAGTGCACATGTAAAGTTTTCATGACATAAACCGACATAAATGTTTTGATACATGCCTTGATACATGTTTTTTTTTTCTAATATACTGAACAAAAATGTCAATAATCCATCTGTGAATACACCACTAGTAGTTTCATTGTTATGTGCAGTATTAGTGTGTTTCTAAATAGTTATTCGATGCACTAAAATCTTTATTTAAGATGGCTGGATATAAGGCTTATGAATGCTGCCCTTCTGTGAAGTGTTTCCAGTCTTTATAATAAAGGAGGTGATAAATAGCCATGCTAGAGCGATTACAGACATCTTCTTCATTCACTCCTGCATGCCGAGGGCTAGGACCTGCAGAAATCGTCACCAATCCCAGGGGCTGTCACTGTACTCACTTCACATGGGCTTCTTCTGTCTGTGTGTAAGAGCAGCACTGAGTGTGAGGGATACAGAGTAGATGTATAAACACACACATACACAAACACTTGTGCCCCCCCATCATCTGCCGAAGCTGCGCCTGACGACGCCTTCCTCAGGTTGTCATAGCAGAGTCATCTGGGAGTGATTATATTCTCTCCCACGGGTTCCAGCCCCCAACGCGCTCACAATAGCATCCTCGTTTCACACCACCGCCCAGCTTCTTAGCAACCAGGCTCAGTCAGCGGCGCCGCAGCCACTTCCGTAGGCTTCCGCAGTGCTTTGATTGTACCGTTTCATGCTGGATTTGGAAAGAGATGATTTTGGGTCCAATTAAAGCCAAAAGCAGTCAGACTAACAGACAACTGTTGCACTTAATTGCAGTGCCAGGGTGTGAATCATCAGGGTTCACTTAATTAGTGTGGAATAAGATTTTTTTGGTCTTTTTTAAATGTCCCCACTGTGGAAGGCGAGTGCCAGATGAATCTCTGTTGTTTCTTAGCTCATTTTCTGGCCGTTTTATCGCGTCTACACATTGAATCCACCAACAATTGTAAGTGTGGACAAAAGCCGTCTGGTAAATGTGTAAATATAAACGTTTCTTCCTTCTTCTCTCTTGTATTTTTCCATCAAGGATCCCACCAATGGCTACTACAGTGTGAACACGTTCAAGGAGCACCACGGCACCCCCACCATCACCCTGGCCAGCACCCAGAACGCGGCGGAGCTGCGGCGGGACAGCGGGAACACGGGAGGCAACACGATTGGGAAGCAGCGGGTTCCTACCGGCATGTCCTTCACCAACATCTACTCAACGCTGGGAGCCGGACCCAACCGCCTGTACGACTACGGGCAGCGCTTCGTTCTGGGCATGGGCAGCAGCTCCATCGAGCTGTGTGAGCGCGAGTTCCAGCGCGGCTCGCTGAGCGACTCCAGCTCCTTCCTCGAGGCGCAGTGCGACAGCAGCGCCAGCAGCTACGGCAAGCAGGACGGCTACGTGCAATTCGACAAGGACAGCAAGGCCTCGGCCTCCTCGTCCTCGCACTACTCGCAGTCGTCCTCACAAAACTCGGACCTGACGCGGCCCCTGCAGAAGCGCATGCAGACGCACGTGTGACGCTGCCCCCCGGTGGACGGAGGACTCTATAACGGGGACAAAAGAGCGTCACCAAACAGATCAAGCACACGACCTTTCCTTTGCTTTTCTTCCTCTTTCACTCGTTTCTGCTTTCGAAGGATGGCGTCCTCACAAGAACCTTGTCTGATTTGTTGGCGCAGCTTTAAAAGCCTTATCGTTTTCACAGCCTGACTCGAGTCAGATCATTCTGCACCCTAATCTGGTTGGTTCCTGAGATGACTCTGGTCAAGAAAAAAACCTTAAACCCTTAAATGTGGTTGTGCCACACTGACATGTTTGCGAATGTAGACAGTACAGGCCACCCTGAAACGAAAGGTAGTGCTTGCCGCCTCTCCGGAGCCCTGACGCCAGACAGAACGGACAGGACATCCGAGAAAGGAGCCGTGGAAGCCTATATGGCTCTCGTGTTCTATAGACCGCAATGCCACTGGCAGCTGTGAAAAGAACGGCCTCGTTCTCTCGTACTCTCTTGTACAGCGGAGCTGTCTGAGTGAATCTGTATGATTCGTCAGTACCTCTCTTTTCCCTTTTCCCCCCTCAGCTATCGCACTTACTTGTGTGTGGATGGAATACAACTTATCAAAAAAAGAAAAGAAACAAAAAAAGAGTTTGCCCACAGACTTAATCACTGTCAGTCAGTATAGTTGGATCCCAGCCCTTTCGGCTCCTCCGATAAGGGGTTGCAGAGATCTCGGCTGGAAAATGGTTTTGTGCGTTCACAGCTTGCCATTCAGAGATAAAAGAATATCACTGTACATTATTCATTCTCTCTTTATTCCCCCTTTTTTCAATTCGAACATTCCCACCCCCCCCCCTTTCAGCTTGGCCGTTTGATTTCACCGACTTTAATAAGGACTTACATTGGAAGATGAATGGATGATTTGTTCTTTTCTACTTTGCCTTGAGTGGGACGATATGAAATGAGCAAGACATTTTTGTTGCAAGTGTGGATAAAGGGTTGTTTTATTATTATTATTATTATTATTATTATTATTATTATTATTATTATTATTATTGTTATCATCATCATCATCACTGTGTTTGTGAAGATAATACTCACGATCACTGGAAGACAAAAAAAATCTCTGTGTTGTTCCATTGTTCTACAACGCCTATGGGTATCCGCTCATAGACCAGAGACACGGTCCGCTCGGTTCCACTTGGGTCGGTGCAGCAAAAAGTCTTATTACGAAGCCACAGATTTTACACTGGAACTGAATGCAGCTGACATGGTCCCTACAGACGAGCCCTCACTGACTGCTGGACGGAGGAAAAACCACCCACTTCCACAGCCAGCGGCCTGAACTGCAGCACATCTACTCACTGTTTTAAGTGAACTGTCTGCATACTGAGATGTACAATTGCCACACGTTACACGATTCATTGATATTTGTGTTTTTTTATTATAGTTGTGTTTTCTTTGCTTTCATTTCTGTTGAGAGAACTTAAAGTTACGACTGATAGCACTTGTGTGAAGCCACTGTACAAAAAACAAAAAAGATCCAGGTAAACAGAGAAAGAAATCAAGCGCCACTGTAAGCCAGAGAGACACAAATGCATGCTGCATGTCAGATGCAGGGAAAGGAAGCAAAGTGGGCACCGTTCTGTAAGACTGGAGTCTGATCTACACCGTACATGAGTGTATTTTGGTACGCGTTTTGCCTCTGAGGCCGGAGCAATTTGAGCAGTCCCCGCGCTCGATAAGGCGAAGCCGGGGACCCCAGATAAGGATAAGGTCCACATGGGAGTCTAGATTTCTGCTTTCCTGGCAACTGGCTCATCTGCCTGTGCTTAGATTAGCTGTAAAATGTTGCAGCAGCACCCCGGGAGGCCGTGCCGACACCTCCCTATAAGCGTCTTATGTAAAGCATCCACAATGCCGTAAACAGGCTCCGGACTTAGATCATGACGCATGGCTTTGCTGTCACCAGGAAACCCAAACATGTCTAGGCCTTCCTCTGTTCGGGCCTAATTATCATAAAGCGTCAAAGTGTTTAGGCTTGTTTCTCTTTCAAGCTTCCAAAGCTGGGAAATGCCGACAGAGCTAAAGAGGACAGTTCGATACCGGGGTTCGTAAAAGAAGGAGATGAAGGAAGAGGAGGGGGACGAGGGGGACGTGACCAGTCAAAAACACGTTTCCATTGTTGCTCATTGGGAAAACATTGACGGCGTTTTTGTTTTGGCTTCTCAGCATGCCATTGCACTCGGACTCCAGAAGGGCTCCGCCGGCTCCTGCGTGGAATACAGACGAGGCTTTAGAAGCAAGGTGCTTTTGCACCATCTGTGATGGGTTATGAATGGCTCATGAATGGAATTATGAATGCTTAATGTCAGAATCTTATTGTGAATCGTTGCAGTCTGGAGACCTTTTGCTTGTGCCACATTCCAAATGATCTCAGTCTGTCTGTTCTGACAAAGCATTCATCAGCTACTGAGTCGAGCTATTCCTGCACTCCTTTGTGTGCTTTCTTGAATCACATAGAGTGAATTAGTTATTTCCTTCCAGATGAGATATAAAAATGTTCATGCATTGCAAAGGCAAACCAACAACTGAGTTGGAAAACAAAAGATATCTAAAGTCTTTGGGGCCTCCAGCCAGTACAAAGCTTGGTTCTGCTCCAGCTCCCCACGCACCCGATCTAAATAACTATTGACTATAGAATATTCTCTGGTTGGTGGTGGAAAATCAGGGGAAACTCTTAAAATAAAGCTCTTTTGGAGTGAGGCCATAGAAGAACCACTTTGGTTTCCCACACAACCTTTCGCTGGGTAGCTCTAAAGATAACCAATGAATTGAGATGAGACGAGGGGTGCTTTTAAAATGTACAGAACCTCCATGTAATGCATTTATACCCACTGAGGAAATTACCAAGAAATGCAAGTCCAAGTTAGTATTCATGAGGACTGGCTGGACGGTTCTGAGGACCTCTGCCCAAGCATATTTCCCAGTCTTTTCAAATCTCAAACAGAGCCTTTGCAAGGAGGTCAAGACTAGTTTTGTGGCATTTGCTCTTATTTTATAAACTGCACTCTAAGTTAAGGTGGGGGAATATTCTGCATTCAGGTGAGGGGCTACCTCTGTCAAACCCTGCTCCATTTTCACCAACACTGGAACTCCCACAGTGCTTGTCCAAAATTGTCGAAACATCAATTGCCATGTTCTCGTTCCCAGTCCTGGGAGGTTTTTGTAGTTTTCCCCACTTTATCACTCCCCATTTAGTTCACAGGGGGGTTAGGAACTACCTGATAAGTCTGATCAAGTGTATTTGGCCTGGGAGAGTGTATAGTGAAGGGGTACAAGTCTCCAATATCTCCGTCTTTCTCCTTCATCTAAGCAGGAACGCAATTCCGGCCTCGACAAAGGAGTCAGCAGATGCTGTAAGCACTTTATATGCCATTATATTTGCAGCATTTCAGTGGGCTTCATACATGAGTGCCATTGGATGGGTCTAATTTTACAAAGAGATTGGTGCCCACTGTGGGGCTTAAACACAACAAGGCCTGTTTCAATGCTGATAATACAGCTCAACACACTCCATGCACTGTACATAAATCCCTAATGCTATCTGTATATAACTTTGCTGTTATTTTCTTTTGTTCTTTAGTCGCTTCGGATACTAAAGGGCGAAAACTAAATTTCATGCCATTGACACTTGTATAGACAATCACCCCCCCCCCCTTCTTTTTATTTCACTATTTATTGCTTTCCTCACAGTCTGCAGTGTTTTCCGTAAGACTTGGTTTAGCTTAGTTAAGAACTGGGTACGGAGAGCTCTCACAGACGGCACCTCAGACTCTACTTAAGCCTGCCAGAACACTGAAGCGGTACATGCTGAAGGTGACAGTTTAAATGGTCAAACTTTTCAAGAACAAGAGGCTTTGTGTTTCGCTGGGACTTTCCTTAAAGCCATTTTTTAATGAAAAAGTTGGGACACTGAAAGCTAGCAATTGGACAGCTTAAACTAAGATGTTCTTCTATGAAACCCAAGAAACTATTGGTTCTGTCCTGGTCGATAACATCTTTAATTTTCCCCCCGGACAATATTTAGACTCAAGGAACCAACACAACAACTGGCATGAAGGCCAATGCCCACCTTCTAGCTTGGTCTCCTTCTATCACATCACATGATGCCATCAAACTGAGAGGGTGAGGTTCCACATCCTTTCCGACGGACCCTGACACAGCTCAGAACACCTGGAGGAGAACACTAGCTTCCATTTACGTTTGCGGCATTTAGTGGACGCTTTTATCCAAAGCGACATTCAATTTTCTAACTACAGGGGGAGCAACTTGGGGTTAAGGGTCTTGCTCAGGAACCCAGTGGTGTTATACTGAAGGTAGGATTCGATCCCATGTCCAGAGTCAAGTATCCTACTCACTAGGCACCACCTCCCCTCTTCCAAATTTGTTGTGATGACTAAGAGGCATCCAGGTTGGCTACAATAATGCTGCGTGTTGTTAGACATGGAGGGACATCCCACCCACCCAGAGAGACCGCCCATCTCTCTTAGACTCCCAGCAGTGGACGGCAGCCGCTTCGCCGGGGGTCGCGCTCCTGTTCTCCCAAAGACGGGGCCGATATTTAGACTGTTCAGGCGGTTTACCTCCGTTCTCAAAGCCACCGTGGATTGTCCATACTTGTCACTTCAGTCCTCAGTTCTCTTGACTGTAGTAACGACAGCTCAACAGCATGTGACAGCAAATATCGCCATATGGAGCGGTTTATGTGTTCCGCAGGGACCTGTATGGCAAGGAAGAAAAAAAACAACCCCTTCCGTTTAAGATCTCCTCATGTTCCCAAAGCTGTCTCTAAACACAAAGCTGTCCAAGCCTCCCAGCTCAGCCCACACACTTAAACACACACACACACACACACACACACACACACACACATACACTCACACACTCACACGGCTCAGCGGATGGATCATGAAGTCGTGTGTTGGAATAGAATGCGTGCACACTTTGCTCATCACGCCAGGCCTGTGGGTTTCAGACCCCTTCGTCCTGTTGAGCAAGAGGGCCAGTCTGGAGCGGAGCTTACGTAATGTTTGTCAATGTTTTCTGCTTTCACCACTGAAAACATCGTTTACCTGGAGGACTTCAGGACAGACGGACACACATGCACTGTACCAAACACAATGCAGCTCATTTATACACAAGCCAATGCCAACTCCTCTTCATCGCTTAGAATCAAACAGGCTCTTTGTGTTACTGTGCCTTTAAGACTGATATATGTTAGGAGCTTTGTTCTGATTGGCTGCCCTGTATTGTGCCTCATTCTAAAAGCAATCCAGAATGAAACACTACTTATAACTTCAGTGTGAAAGGGGGCGGAGCTAAACTGCTGTTGGCTGAATAGACACTTAGACAGTTGGTTTTCCAAACGACTTAATTTCAGCTTCATTTCTGTATAAGGACTGGGGAGTGAACGGTACATTCTGAAAATTTTATACTGTTTACATGTCAAATTCCTAACAAAGTGAGAACAAATTAGTGGTTTTTCCTTCCTCTTATGCAGTGATGATTTTCAGTGTACGCCAGTCCGGGCCAAACAAACAGACGCGGACTCTTTATGGCCGCCCCTGACATTTCAGCCAGCCGCTGAGGAAACCGTAGAGATATGCACTGGCTTTATTCAGCCGGACTGTTTAATACAAGCTCTTCCTTCATGATGAACCACAAGCTGAAGTGCAGAAAGAGAGAGAGAGAGAGGAAGAGGGAGAGAGAGAGAGAGAGAGGCAAAGGTTACAATTCTAATCATTTCCGTACCCAGTGGTTATATTGCATCAGTGAATTGTGCTCTGCCCAATTTTTTTTGTTCTTTTTTCTTTCTTTTGCTCTGAATTCAGAAAACACAGTAGAAATACATACGTATGTACAAATTCGCGCGAGAGGCCTGTGTTCTGTGTTCCGGATCCGTCCGGCCGGGCCGCGTCTCTTCTCCAGAACTGCTCTGTACAAACGAAGCAACCCGTCACACTGTAAATGCCACGAGCACTTTCTTTCTTTCTGTCCTTTTTTTTCTTCTCCCTCTTTTTCTTCGGTGAATCAATATCTCATTAGTCTTTCAACAACATGATACCGTAACGAAACTGGTGTGTACACTAAAGTTGCAAGAAAATCAATATCTAGAGGTTCAAAAAGTTACATACAGTACATACGTCACTGGGTCGATGAATAAGGGGTTAATCTCTGCTCTTCATGCGGCGGTTTCTCTGAATCCATACAAAATAATAATAAAATATGAAGCGAAATGTGTTTTACCTGTAACGGTCTGTGATCCTATGATGCTTTTTCTCTGTATATTTGGGAAAGAAAACATGAAAATGATTGAAACAATCACTGACTGAAGTTGTTATTGTCTATAGCTAGGGTGGAGTTCGGTGGGCTGGTAGGTGGGTGGGGTTGGGAGGATGAGTTGGGTGGGATGGTAGGTGGGTGGGGTTGGGGGGGTGGGTGAGGGGGTTGGAGTTGGGTGGGCTGGTAGGTGGGTGGGTGAGGGGGTGGGGTTGGGTGGGCTGGTAGGTGGGTGGGGTTGGGGGTGGAGTTGGGTGGGCTGGTAGATGGGTGGGTGAGGGGGTGGAGTTGGGTGGGGTTGGGGGTGGAGTTGGGTGGGCTGGTGGGGGGGTCTGTCTTTATGAGCGTCTGAGTATCCTGATTTATGAAAGACTAAAGATCGGAGGATCACTTTAACCCCCCCGTCTGTTAAACGTAGACGTTATATTCCAGCTAAGACGGACCTGAGGGGGCTGCAGGCAGGAGGGAGGCGACAGATCAGCGCTCCCAAAAAAACATCATCTAATAAACAGAAACTCTGTTTTCCACATCAGAACCATTTTAAAAGCCAGGAATGGAAGATTAAAGGTCTTTGGCAAGTATAAAGACTATTTCATTCCCTCTCAACACAAAGTGAGTCTTTTCTCCCGAAATAATGCAATTAAAAGGCATTTTACCATTCATTCCTTTTTTGACTTAAAGTAATAATAAATCATTTGTCAGTTTCCCCACTCTGAAGTTTGAAAATGCCACTCAGGTTATAATAACAGGGTTTTTTTTATTAACAGTATATATGTATTTGAAAAACATGACCTTTTTTTAAATTTAACAGCAGGATTTAAGCTTTTCTCAACCAAACTAGTCAACGTGCTCCTTCAATGTTAGGCTCCAAGGCTTCTCACAAAAAAGTTTTTTGGGCTGTAGGACAGAGATTGTGAATAAATTTTGGTTTTATTGGTTTACACATCCAGAGTCATGCGTTCAGGAGTACTCAGAGGTCAGAGACACACATTACTGTTTTCAAGGACTACTTCAGTCGGCCATCACAGAGAATTAACATAAACACGTGTACGGGACACAGGGAGAAATGGCACATGATAGAAAATGAATGGAAAATAACCGTCTGGCATGGAGGCGCAGGGTTAGCGCGGTTGCCTCATGGCGAGAACGTCCCAGCCAGAGACGCCCAGCATCCTTTCTGCCCGGGGTTTACCCAGGAGCAAACTGGAGAATAATTACTAACCATCGCCACTATGATCTGGCAGCCTGTCCAGGCCCTAGTGTTGCTTTCGTCAACGAAAATTATCACTAAATCTCGTCGTACGAACATTTATCACGTGACAAAAACGAGCCGAGACGCGACGTAAATGCCGGTCATGTGACGATAACGAAACGAAATATATCATGTAATATTGTTGACGAATAAGAACGAGACTAAATGTGGTTTACAAAATAAAAACTACGCTAAAATGTCTCTTCACTTCTGTTTACTAAAACGAGACGGGACGTTATTTCCTGTACGGTAGGGAGAAGGGGACAAAAAAGTATTGGGACGCGCCATTGAGAGGCAATGTGAATTAAACCTATCTAGAGTGGACAAAAGTATTGGGACGCTGAGCCATTAAAGTGCAAGGGAGAGAGAAATATCACACACACACACACACACACACACACACACACACACACACACACACACACACAGCATTTTGAAGAGCAGCCTTTACCATATCCATGCAAAAAAGCTGACCCTAAATTGTTCTGATTTGGTTGTGTATACTATATTTGTTCAGGAATAAAAAAATATTCAGGTAAGTTCAAACCAACACACTGAAGGGGAAGACTTTTACCAGTTTTACAAATGTGGGTTTTATGGCAATACACACACACTTTCATTGTATTTGCACTTTTTAATGCTGTGATGTTATTTGATTATTTATTTTATTTAAATTCATGTGTGTGTACTTTTATGTTCCAATATAGTTGGTTGGCAAATTAAATGTCGTAAATTCAGATCAGAGTGTCTTCCGTGTCTGGAATGGATGTACAGTGTTCTTCAGTCTATAAGGTAACAGTCATATAATAATAAGGTAATTTTGTTTGAATTGTGAAATAGGTTTGACTAAAAGAAAATTTAGATTTTGTCTATTCTACTAGGTACTTATACTGTACTACTTATACTATATTGACTGGGTTAAATAGAATTGCATTACTAAAAAAAGGCTAAAAAATAACTTTCATTGACTAAAACTAGACGAAAATAATCGTGGATAACTCTGACTAAAATAAGACTAAAATGCTCTGACTTTTAGTCGACTAAAACTTGACTAGACTAAAAAGAGTTTGGACGTGACTAAGACTAATAAAAACTAAAATGACAGCTTGACGTCAAGACTAGACTAAAACTAAAATTAAGACAACATGTCCAATAGGATTAAAAAAGGTGTGCAAGACGCTTATGAAGCCTTTTCTGCATCAAGGTTCCGATCCCAGAGTTCAACGGTTGCTGATGTTCCAACATGCTATTTCAGAAATATCAGTAAAAACATTTCTGTTGCAGGAACTTTGGCATCGTCCCACAAAGACATAAGTCTTAAAACATGCTTGTGAAAATTTCTGAAATACATCACTCCAGCATCCACACGAACACCACCACAGAGTACAAGAGCAGACTCTGGGACCGACTGAATCCCTGCAGGCGTATGAATATGAAGAACCCAGTTCACCAGCCCTCATTTATAGGTCCAGCATGTGCAGTACGGGGGGAGGGACGTACCTTTGTGTTGGTTTTAAGCCACCAAAGAAATGTCTGACAAGAATCACAGGTTTTACGTCAGGATGGAGTACTTCTCGTCTGCGGTCTTGTGGGTGTCTACTCCAGCTGGATGGATTCACTCAGTAGGTCAACAGTAATCACCAGTGACCGACCAACTCATCAGCCAGCCTGTGGGCAGGCCAGTGGGTTTGTGCTGAGTGTGTTTCAGCCAGGCATGCTGGTCTGGAACAACGACTACAACAATCATTTGTCAGGACACCTTTATCCTAAGCGACGAACAGTATGAGAACACAATCAAGCTTCAGGGCAGTATGAGAACCAGAGCCAAATAATAAGTGATAAACGTATGTAAGAGTAGTGCAAGAAGCTCAGGAGAGGAGATGTTCTCTGGACAGATGAGTCTTCAGGAGGTTTTTGAAGATAGAAAGGGATTCTGCTGCTCTGGTCGGATTAGGCAGGTCATCCCACCAGCGGGGAACCAGAATGAGACCAGTCTGGACTGGGAACCAGAACAAGACGTCTCTGGACTGGAAGCCAGAATGAGACCAGTCTGGACTGGGAACCAGAATGAGACCAGTCTGGACTGGGAGCCAGAATGAGACCAGTCAGGACTGGGAACCAGAATGAGACGTGTCTGGACTGGGAGCCAGAATGAGACCAGTCTGGACTGGGAACCAGAATGAGACCTGTCTGGACTGGGAACCAGAATGAGACAAGTCTGGACTGGGAGCCAGAATGAGACCAGTCAGGTCTGGGAACCAGAAGGAGACCAGTCTGGACTGGGAACCAGAATGAGACCAGTCTGGACCGGGAACCAGAATGAGACCAGTCTGGACTGGGTTCTCCTTGTGTGTAGGGGTCAGAGCCAGACGATGTTCTTGGAGGAGTGAAGGGAGCGAGTAGGAACATGAGGCTGAATGATGGGATTAAGGTCGCTGGGTCCAGACCCAGATATCTCTCTGTAGGTGAGAGTTAGAGCTAAACTAAATTCTAAACTAAATTCTGAACTAAATTCGGACCTCCATGGGGAGCCAGTGCAGGTCCAGCAGTGGGGTGACCTGTGACCTGCTGGGTTGGTTGAAGACCAGCCGAGCTGCTGGGCTCTGAACCCGCTGTGAGGGTCTTACCATGCCAGCTGGAGGACCCACTAGGGGGAGCTGCAGTAATCGAGGAGAGAGATGACCATGGTCTGTTGGGTGGCAGGCCTGATTTTCCTGATGTTATATAAACCGAAGCCACACTGAGAGACAGATGCAGTGTGGTCAGAATGTTTACAGCTTGACTGTGGGTCGAATGGCCAGTCGAAATCTCAGGTGTTCTCCAGACGTCCACAGGCCCGTTGAGCCCTACCAGTCATCCAGGCTGGAAGAGGTGGATGATAATGTAGACATTTACCAGACTTTTCTCCTGGAGATGTGATGCAATATGCATGTGATGAATGAAAGAGAAGTTAAAAAACAAGAATAACAAACATTTTATCACTTCCAAAGTAAGTGAACCGTGGAAGTGACCTGATCTGAAGTTACCCTCTCATTAGCACGGTCCATCCACCTGCAGCCCCGAGCACTCAGTCCGGATTAAAGGCCACCCAGAGATTTCGCTTGTGCAACAGTCTGTATTCTTGCAACTTTAAATGATTAAGGCTCTTTATACTATTCCGGGCGAAGTAACAAACTAATGAGCCGGAGCTAAGATGTGACGATGTCCTGCTGGCAGGTTCCTAGTTACTGGGTGTGTGTCAGGTCTTAACTGGCACATGATGCAATCTGTGTGTTATTTTTTGATATTCAGGTGGTAGAAACGAGCCGCCCTGGCCTGAATCGTAATATTATGTATTCACAGACTGACGGGCGATAGCGGCATTTATCATCGCCCCACTCTTTTTCGGCAGGCCAGATTCGCACGACCCCCGTCCGTGTTTGGACAGATGGACAGATTTATCAGCGTTCGTGTTCACTCTGGCCTCCGCTTGTTGACTGAAGTGATCAATAGCGGGAGCGCGGTTCAGCTCGCAGCCACGGAACGTGTGGAGGGCTGGAGGGGATGAATGTTAATAGAAGACAAACAGATATGCAGATGCTGTTGAATGAATGTTTCTTAATGTACTGGAAGTGTAAAAGCGAAGCTCGACTGGGAACACTCTGAAGCCTCTTTCAGAATTCTGTTGGTGTAAGCGAGGGCTTGTCAGGACCTCTGTTATGCAGTAGCCCTTGTGGCTTCCTGTCTCTCTCTGGGCGCCGGGCACCGAGCCTCTGCCCAGCTTTGACTCCTCTACTTTGTTTTCGTCTCTTTTTTTTCCCCTGTCATGAATTACCTTGCCTGATAATTGGATCTGAAATCCAATTTGACAAAAAGCGCAAAATTCGAGCGGATGGCAGAAGCGACATTCGGAGCACAGAAACACTCCATTAGAGAATTATCTACAAGCAGCTATTACATGGCATGAGTGAGTGGGGGGGTGTGTGCGCAGACGAAACGTTAATGCCAGCGTTAATCCAGAGCACCGAGGGTTTTCTGACAGTTTCCTCATCAAACAATTTGGATTTTTTTCCTCAGTCACCGTGACTTTTCACGAGGCCCTTAATAAAACAGGATATTAGCATCAGCTGTTACCTGCAGGCTTATGGATCTCATTGTGACTTGGTGCAGCGAAGCATAGGACGATTCGCAGAGCATCTCAGACATCATGGAGCCAGGCTGTATCGGAGAAGAAGCCTAGAAGAAGGCAGCAGTCAGAGAGTCCACACAAACAGAAAATCATCTCATCAAACTTCTTAATGATGAAATGAACCCTGACTGCACTCTTCTCTCACTTCTGGGTATACTGTAATCCATCTCATACCCTGAGCTCTACCAACACACAATGCTGGTGTGGGTGGAGGCATGTCTTCATGAGCTTTATTAATGCAGATTTAATAATCTGCGTTAATAACGAATCAGAATCAGAAAACTTTATTGATCCTCCGAGTTTATTTATTGATCATGACATCTCTGAATCTCTGATATGTGAGATGTATCTCAGAGATATTATGGTATCTTCTTCTTTCTCTTTCGGCTTTACCCTTCAGGGGTCGCCACAGCGAATCATCTGTCTCCATTTAGTCCTATCT
>JBBIGA010000018.1:19798422-19808992 GCA_037576975.1 Alestes dentex | reverse complement strand
TCTTTTCCTCAGTGGCACTGTCTCCAGACCATACAACATCGCTGGTCTCACTACTGTCTTGTACACCTTTCCTTTCAGTCTTGCTGGAACCCTTTTATCACACATCACACCTGACACTTTTCTCCACCCATTCCAACCTGCTTGCACAAGAGATATTATGGTATATGAGTTGAAATTATTATGATATTGAACTGTGCCAGTACTGCTCAGCTCTAGACAGAGGAGACAAATCTATGTTTAGATAATGACACCCGATCCGTCCGTCCCTCTTTGTTTTCATTCTGGCACGTCCTGCTCTCATCAGTTCCGTTTGTGTGTGTGTGTGTGTGTGTGTGTGTGTGTGTGTGTGTGACTATAGGAAAGAGATGAAGCCTTTTGTGAAGGCATGTGTGTTTTTTCACCTGCAGATCTTTGGGTCCTAGTGAAGGTCATGTGACAGGGTCAGCATGGGCTCTCTGACTGGTCTGCAGTCCCATAAGTAGAAAGCTGTGGCGCAGTGTGTTCTGAGATCTTTCTACTTTTTTGTGCTACAGTAGCTTACCTTTATTAGCGTTTCTGAATTATCTGAAATTACTGGGGTGCTTTTATTCTTTACTCACAGTGAGAAACCATTCACCAAGGGAAGCAGGGGGCTGCCACCAACAGGGGGCGCCCTGGGAGCAGTGTGTGGGGACGGTCCCTCAGTACTGCCACTATCAGTCCAAGGCTTCGAACCCACGACCTTCTGATTGCAGGGGCAACTCCCTAACCACTAGGCCGCCAGCTGCCACATAAACATGCACCTATGAAAGTTTCTCTCTCACTCTATGTATGTCGGTATGGATCCATGTGTCAGACGACAATTATACTGCTGCAAAGATTTTTGCTTTTAAGTAAATTACACACAATTTTTCTTCACAACTAATTGTTGCTGTTGACTAATTGCTGCAGCCCTTATCTTTACTAAAAGCGGGCGTCTAGACCTTTCTTATAGATTTTCCCCACAGCTGTCTGGTAGAATATGGAAAGATCGAGTCCAGCACAGAGTGTCCATGATTACAGAAAGTGAAGCAAGACTAGGAATGCAATAATCTGCTGGAGATAAACACCCCCACCCCCTCGGGGACCGAGGAAGGGGGCTGCGACCGAGACGTCAATCTTTCATGAAGCCTGGCGAGGCTGCAGTCTCCAGGCAGCCGCCCATAAAATGCCCCCTTTCCCCCCGTCATTTATTTAGACGCAGCTGTTTCAGCAAAACGCTTCTTCGGTAAACATCTGTCTTTTGCTAAATTATGAATCTTTAAATTGGATCTCCTCCTGGCTAAATTATGCACAAAAGGGCCGATTTACAGCCTGCGCATTCGGATGCTCGGAGGCATAGCAGTTGTTGCCTCTCCGTTCCAATGTGAAACTTTTTGCACAAGCTCTTAATTCAGCCTCACAGTGGAGTCAGCTGAGGCGCACTCACAGATTTATCACAATGAAGTAAGCAGAGATTGAACATGTGTTCTAAAATCCTCTTCTTTGCACACAATGCAGCTTGATTTAAGCCCTAAAAACTGATTTATTGGCCCATTCCCCACCTCTTACTCACCCCACCCCCCAGAACTATTGAATGTTAGAGAATAGATAAATAAATCCACCACCTTGATGGTGAGGGGCCCTGCTGTCTGAATCCGGCGGAGCATCTTAAATGGATTATCGATCCAATGACCTTTCTTTGGTTTAAGGTTTTCTCTTGTTTGTTCCTGCGATGTTGACTTAACTCACTCTATAGACAGCCAGATTGATCAAACATTAGCTCCCCGTATTAGACTGTTAATTACCCGGCCCTGTTTGCCCACAATTTAAGCAGGTGAGGCGTGTGGGGCCGCACCGCGGGACCTTAAATCCACAGGCCTGCCGCTTTGCCGGCTGCGAGCAGGGAGAGCCGAGAGCCCCGGCGATATGAAACATCGTCTTCATAATTGTCTCTCGAAGTTGGGAGAAGGGCTGTATTGAACAGATCCCATTCTGCCTGCTGATTCATTGCCAAATTGATTCGAGGGACATTTTCAACAACATAATAAGGCATTGTCCTCAAGGCCTGAAATTAGAAAACAAAATTAAATCAATACAGTTTGTTTTCTGCAGGGGAGGGGTTAAAAAAGGCAATTTTGAAGGAAGAGTGTGGTGGAAACAGCAGCAGATATTCTGCTTAATTACATTTTCCACCACACGCCGCAGGTCGAGAGGGCACTGAGGATAACCAGGACCGTCTTGTCGCCATTTCAACATAAATTAAACTCTCCAAGCTCGGCAGGGGGAAGGTTTGGTCCAGTTAATCAACCGGCGCTACTGACGTGACAAATGCAGCGGCACAACAAAAATGGCCTTGCAATTTACTTTCTGCCTATCGACATTTTGCAAATGCCGTCTTCACCGAGACGTGCTTCAGAACAGGAATAACGAAACATAAAGGGAGGTAAGCGGCAGTGGCATCGTATTTCTAATTACGCTTGCGTTTGCACTGGAAGCCGCCCACGAAAGGTTGTCTCGTTACATTCAGTGGCATTTCAGCCACAGCATCGCCTGACGTGACCTACAGTGAGCGGCTGGGCCGGGTTCCGATGGGCATACTAGTTTATGGACTACTTTCTAGAACTTTCTAGATACTAACCAGTGCAGACCAAGAAGCGCACAGCACATTAATACTATGCCTTAAATCAATAACACCGACCTGTATAGCCTACTATCTTATATGTGGATGGTGGAGCTTAGTGGGTAGCATACCTGCCTCTGGACCAAGAGGTCATGGGTTCGAATGCTACCTTCAGCAAACCACCACTGGGTTCCTGAGCAAGACCCTTAACCCCAAGTTCCTTCAGGGAGACTGCCCCCTGCAGTTAGGGAATGGAAGTCGTTTTGGATAAAATGCCGTAAATGTAAATATACATTCTAATGTAAACACCAATTACTATTCCAACAGTACTCAAAACCGTGTACTGGTTGATGTGAACCTCTCAGTACAGATAAAAGAGTTTTCTTTAGTAATATGTTACCTAATTCATTCTGTGATGAACACTGGATTCACCCACAGCCCACGGGTCCTGTGGGTTGGGCGGGATCAGGTCAGCTTGTTAGAAATGTTTGCAGTTGAGGTGGTTCGAAAAGTGAGAAAGCAGCATTCAGACTATAAATAACTTACACTGGGTTGGGTTGAGCTGGGTTGGGGTAATTAATTAACAAATTATTTTGTGGGTCAGACAGCCCGGATTGGTTCTCATAACAGGCCGGGCAGATGTGGCTCATAAAAAAACCCTGACCTGTGCATCACTAATGGCTGCTGTAATGTTAGCTGTCAAAAGATAAACTTACACCTGCAGATGTTCACACCTGTAAAATAGGCTAGGGTTAAATTCCTTAAACACCCAACGACAAATTTTCCAGTCAGAATGTTCTCTGTGGTACCCATGTAGATATCAGTGATGGGAAGTTAAGTACTCTTTACCAGCTCGGATCTTTAAATTTTTTTCAAACCATTTCATTCATTGGAGCTAGTGTGGTGCTGTAACTATGAAAAGATTTTTAGTAATTGGTAAATATAAATCAAACCTCCTTCCTCCGTGACAAAAAATGATGACAGTTTTTCTGAACCTCTCGTGGAAAGCGATCTTGTGGCTGTGGCGGTAGCTGTCGTCTCGTACAGTAGATTAGTTCAGAATGAATGAATCACTCTCTCAGACAACTCGTTACTCCCGAGTCATAGAACAGATTAGTTCAAAATGAACAAATCACTCACTGAGACAACGTTTTACTTCCAAGTCATACAAAAGATTAGTTGGACATAAACAAATCACTCAACTGAGATGACAGATTTTTTCTGAGTCATACAAAAGATTAGTTCAAAATGAATCACTCACTGAAAAGTTTCATTACTCCTGAATGCTTAACCAGAATTTAATCGATATTTAATAGAGATTGGCTGAATTAACGATGTATAAAACTAAAGGCCTTGCTCTAATGTTCGTGGTTTTGTACACATAGGAACAAATTCTTGTTATTAATACTATCAATAAATGTGTTTGTCACATGCGCTCATACAGGACATGCAAAATGACTGGAGTGTTTTTATGTGGTTTACTGAACAAAGACCAAGTCCCATCTGAAGGAACTCGCAATATGTTTCTTCAAAGAAAGTGAGCAGCTAATCTCGCTGGAGCACTATAGCTTTTTTCTGAAAGCAAAAGAATGAGCATTTGGGCACAGCTGGACTTTCAGAATGGGCATTTTGGACTGAAATGTGGCAGGAGCAGCAAGGCAGGAGTTGAAACGGGGCCTCAGCCTGAAGACAGATCGTGAAGGGAAGTGTTTCCAGATGTATGCGTCAAAGCTGTTCAAAACTGAATTGCTGTGGCACTTGTCAACTCTGGGGCTTCTTGGGAAGTCATCATAACAGTGCTCCAGAGCCTTTTCACTTTAACACTAAAACCCGGCATCAAGCTGTGGGTGGGAAAACATTTCTCCCCCTCTACTCTGTAAAGTAGCTGAGCGGACAATTAAAATGCTCTCGGTGGGCTTTGTTGCTGAAGGTTGGTTATCAAACCGAGAGAGTCTTTTGTTATAGAATGAAATTGCAGCCGAATGCCATACAAGGACGGAGAATGCCTCAGCTCTTCCCCACAATTCATGCCACTGGAACGAGAGATTACTCTCCAATTACTGCCGAAATGCATTTACACTGAAGTGCGCAGAGCTGCAGAACTGTAAAACTGTAAACATAATGGATGTTCATCTACCAACACCATGGATCTGGGCCTCGCACTGAGTGAATGGTTCACTGGTTGCACAGATTTCTGATTGAGGCAAAAAATGTACCCTAGCATTCTACTTATTTCATGATACTCAAGTATCAACTTAGTAGGGCCATTAGCTTTACAGTTAAATCGTATCTTTCCTCTGTGTTTGGATGTGTGGGATATGAGTAATATTGGCAAATACTTCTGAGTTGCATGTTCAAATATCGATCGAAATTAATCTTCGAAATTAAACTTCAGGACTTAAAAGTTGCACTTCTGTTGGTGTGTTTGTACATATGTGTGTGTTTTCTTGTTTAAGGTGGCAGACAGGAGGGGGAAATAATAAAAAGCTGGTGCCCTCAGGAAAAATGCCATTACATTTGGGTTTTGTCATTATGTGCAGTCCCTTAGGTAACAGGCCTCCAGAGAACAGGAGCCTATTTGTCAACCAAAAAGTAATGGAATATGAATTATGAAGAGGTGTAGAATTCATTGTGTGGTAGTATGCAGGGCACTATGACTTACATAAAAACTCAGAACTGCAATTAGTTCTTTAATTGATGAATCTATTGATGGATATTCGGTCAACTCTGTGATGGCTGGTCATAATATTTGAAGAGAGCGCTAACCTGTCGGTAACTAATAGCTAACAGGTCCTATCAGTGGCATTAAATGAGCTGTCTACCCAGCTGTAGGTATTGATGCTGATGTCTGTAGCAGGCTCAAAGAACAAGGCCATATTTCACTACTGCATTCTACTTTTTGCCTCCTACAGCATGAACAGAATATGAAAATGAGCACTAAGGTCCAAGTATTTCTGGAAGATGTTGTAAAATAGAAATATGCAAAGAACAAAAAACTGCCTGTTATGAACAGTTGTGTTTCAAATGTTTTAAATTAATAAAAAGCCACTGTATTAACACAGTACACATATAATGTAGAGTTTGGGCTAGCGGTAAATCAGCCCCAGTCTTGGATCAATCACATTTTTCAACATTTTGGGGGTTCTACTCTTCATAGGTCCACAGAAGTCCAAAACAATCAGTTTCTAGTCATTGGTCAACACCAAGTGAAGTGATTTGGATTCCAAAGATTAAACCTGCTTTTTCATTTGAAAGAGCGAGAGGGCTTAGCTCTACTAGGCAATTTATACCAGTCACCCCTGAGTCAGCTCTTCGACACATCATGCCTTGTGCAGTTTTCTTTCACTTTGTCACAACACTACTATAATTCAGCTTGCACCTTTGTGAAGTCTGAATGTGTGCTGTTCTACAGTGAACTGAATGCAAAACATTAAAAGCATTAAAATGAAGGTGCCTCCAAAGTGTCTTTAAGTGATGTCATTGAAGAACTACTGTTGATTCCTTAAGACTTGGGACACCTCTCCACAAAGATTACATCTGATGGCCACTGAACATGCATTCACGAAAGTAATGACTAAAAAGTAAAAAAAAATATTTATGAATTGTCTGAATGTCTCAATCTTCAAATGTGATGTTTCCTCCTCTTTTTGCCTTATTTGCTCTCTCTTGATCAAAACTGGTCCTATTGCATTTCCATGCCAAATTTAAAGAATAGTTTTGGCCCTAACAGCACTGCCATCCCTCAATTTTGTCCTAAAGCCCACTTTTGGTTTGACATATTGCAAGTATGTGGGTCTGTTTCATATCTTCTTATGATGCATCAGTTAGTTGAGGTGTTCTAGGGAAGGTAACGATCTACCCTGATATTTCCACAGCAGCAGAATTATCAGGCTCCTGTGTCTGCCAGCTGCTGACTAGCAGGCAAGAGAATAGACAATAGCATGCAGGATAAAAGATGGAGTTATCACCAAACCAAGTCCCTTCTTCCACCCCGAACCAATGAAGGCATCCAAGCCAAGGATGTCAGTTTAAATGGTAACAGGGGAAAATCCATACGAAGTGCAGGCAGATACGATCCAGACATGGAACACAGACTCATGGAAAGTTATAGATATCCTCCTGTACACTTACCAGAAAACACATAAACACATGTGTCCCCAAATTTGTGAATTTTGGGACAGGCCAAAAGGCCCATGTGTGGAATACAAGATTTCATCTTGGTTTAATCTCTAGAAACCCCCTTCACATCCTGTAGTGTATTGCAATCTGTCAGAATGACCATGTGTATGAACTGAAAAGTAAAATTCAGGCATGAGCAACCTTAGCACCCCAAAACCCATGTAGAGAGCATATAGAGTGTTTTTTTTTCCAATGTCACATGAATGTGTACTATTTTGTCAACTGGCCCCGTTTAAAAAACAGAAAAAACTCTGTAGATGGTAAAAATCTGAATCAAATCCTGTGCAGCTCAACAGCTCCAAGAGTTCTCTAACAAGATCTGAGGCCACCACAGAACTCTTGGACCTTTCTGATGTGGGTCACAGCACACACACAGTCATACATGCAGAGTAATGGCAAAGAAATTGTGAGCATGTGCGGCATGTCACCCTGCCATGTTGCACCATATAACCCCCCTTGGTGGTGGCAGATGAGTCCTGCCTGCCCACACTATGCAGCTGTCAGAGCTTCAGTGACTCACACTGGGCTGGCAGCTCTGGGGACAGAGGGGTTTACACTGAGTCACAGATGTGAGGAACACAGCCAGAGTTTCGCAGGCCGGGGGGTGGGAGGTGCCGGGACCATTGAGGGTCAATGGACATCGGCCCTAAGAGGTCGTCCAGGGTCCGCCGGTCAGGCCCGGAGCTCGGGAAGGCCAGCCGAGGGTGTAATAATGTCTTAATTGCATCCCGGCTGGACGCTATCGAATTATTGACGCAGAGGCCGAGGAGGTGCGGCTAAGCTGGCGGTCAGGACAGCTTGACTCCCGAATCTATGAGTCACGGCTGACAAACAGAATAACCTTTAGTGGAGACGCTCGAGATGTGCAGCTGCTCACGATTTCTCCAGCTCTGTATCAAACACTGACACACGAGCGGTGACTGTATCTGCGTTGGCACCTTAAATGGGTGCAAACCTGCGACCTCATCATCGTTCCGTGCTTCATAAAGCTCACGTTCCACCACAGCTTTTCTTGATCCAATCACCTGTTTGCTGAATAATGACCAACGTACCTTACGGTGAATCACACTCCTACCTGTGTCAAACGAAGGAACAGGAACAAACCAGTTAGAAGAGTAGTGGCACTAAATTAGACTTTTTATGTAAAGATATGTAAAATTATATTATCGCGTAAAAAGATCATACCAAGCTGTGCAAAATGTATACACAAATTATCAAACGGAGGTTAAAGTTTTAGTGTGCATATCCGTTTTCTTAACAAATGATTATTTTGTTTTTCTGTGGACGAACAAAAATAGCACCAACAGGTGGTAGGAAATCTAGAATGAACTAAAATGGGGCTGATTTACCTCTTGCCCAAGTGATTTTGTGTGGCAAATGGCTAAAACATATTTTATGTAGCCCACTAAACTCATAATCCATTTGAGATTTTTCCAGCTCCACCTTCTTGAAGTCTGGAGGGCTGGAATCCAGCACAGTCTGAAAGCTCCCCACCTCAAACACACTTGACTGGACAGGTGAGTTGAACCAGGTGTGTTTGAGTAGAGAAATCACCAAACTGAGCTGAACATGACAGTTATGGCCAGCCATCGCTGGTGGTGAAGTTTTTGAATGAGAAACGTTTGCTAATGTAATCTCATGTGGAATTATAAATGTACCTCGGCCAGCAATTTTTTTGCTTAAGTAATAATGAACCAATGAGAATTTGGAAAGTCTGTTTATTTTGATCTAAGGAGAATCCTAGTCCAGTGAAAGATTTATCAAAACAAATCTAAAATCTTTTTCATGGACTCAGACTCCACATTATACAAAATAAATGACATAAAAATGCATTCAAAGGTACAAACGACAGTTATCCGAACCTGTTTTGATAAAGTGCAAGATTATTCCATTTTCTGATTAATTTAACTTTATATATAAGATTTCGTTGCATACTATAGAAGTACTCTTACAGCCACAACATTTCACTTGCACTATACCAGCTAGGTGTTTTAAGTCATGCGTCATGCTATCATTGTTAAATGCTTGTTGAAGTCTCTGTATAGATGGTTTTTTTTTGTAATTTGACCATAAGTACACTGTGTGTGTGTGTGTGTGTGTGTGTGTGTGTGTGTGTGTGGTATGTATATACATACAGGCATATTGATTGGCACTTATCAAGCAACTTAAATGTATTTGTCTATATGTGCTGATGTGCAGCATACGTCAATTATTTTACTGCCACCACAGAGCCTCAGCTGAATTTTGACACACATGCCAACAGTAACAAAGGGAAGCTGCATTTGTCAGTTTTCTTATCTTGGTATGATTAAGAATTCTCTTTATTTTCTTTTCCTTTTTTGTTGAGACATAGCATTCAAAACAGGGAGATCATGGGTCAATAAACGAATGCACTCTTTACTGAGTAACAACAGATCCGCTTTATTTTTCTGTTCCAAAGTGGATGGAGTGATGTCTACATGCATGCAGCCCTGGAGCCCTGACTGATGGGAGAGCGTTATGTAGGCCACTCGTGTAGCTGCTGCCCCCCCCCCCCCCGGATCAGCAGCGTTATCCTGAGATCACTTGATGAAAAGCGCTCAGGTGATGTGTACACATCAGCATTGTGAAGGTAAGTGCTGCCTGCAGGGGTCGGGGACGGCCACGGTTTGAAATTGGACTCTGGCTGTGCTGCTGTGGCTAAAGTGGCATTAGTGACAGCTCCGTCTCTGCACAGGCTTTCGGCCCCACAGGTCTTGAGGCTCAGTGATTGTAAGAACAGTCACTTTGAGAGTTCAGTGCTGTGCTCCTGCACTGTTGATGACGAAGTCTTCGGCGCCTGAGCGTCGTTGCGTGCAGGCTGCACTCGCGGCCTGGATGTGACCAGCTCTCGCGTGAGCGGCATACAGACACAAAGCTGTGATGTCATCGGGGGGCTCATTTGCACCTGTTTTCATTACAGCATGCACATGATTCATTACTGCCCCCCGGTGGCCACACAGAATAATGAGGTTCCATGTGAAATGTGAATTATTTCACTGTGCCCAAATGAGCTCAGTCCTCTATTCATACCAAAATGAAAAAGAAATGAGTTATTGATAAATCAAGGGGCAAGTCTGTTGGCCTTCCTGTGATGTCGGGGCTTTGAATATCAAGTAAATAGGGAGAAGGAGTATAGCAGTGAACCTTTGGGAATTATAGGGATTTCTTGTCGGAATGGCTACTGCAGTGTGTTTTGATCTTCATCTAATTTATACTGTATCGTATCTTTATTTATGGTTTACTGTGAACTGGTACCAGGTTTTGAGTTGCTTATTTATTTAATGCAATCTAACAACAACAACAACAACAAAAAAACAATAATAATAATTTGATAGTCTTTTGATTTAAGGCTTAATTGCTGCCACTAAAAGGTCTATGAACATATTTTGAGTGATTATAGATAAACTGACTTGTGCTGGGTGTAGGGTGCTGTTTGCTAGGATAAAAGAAGAAGCGTGTCACCGGTTTTCAGTGGTCAGTACATACACATACACATGGACCGGTCAGAGTGCCCATGCTGACCCCTGTCCACCAGCAAAAGTGCCTTCAGTGGCCACATGAGCATCAGAACTGGGCCATGGAGAAGTGGAAGAATGTGGCCTGGTCTGATGGTACCAGGATGCTCTACCATGGGTCTTGCATTCATCTGGATGTTACTTTGACACACTACACTGGAATTTGGGGTCAATTACCATATTCAAATGAAAGCGGGAGCACCTGCTTGGTGAACACGAGTGATTGGAAGCAAAC
>JBBIGA010000018.1:19734709-19747446 GCA_037576975.1 Alestes dentex | reverse complement strand
AATGGGTTAAATGGGTTAAATTGGTTAAATGGTGTAATGGGTTAAATGGTTTAATGGGTTAAATTGGTTAAATGGTTAAATGGGTTAAATGGGTTAAATTGGTTAAATGGTGTAATGGGTTAAATGGTTTAATGGGTTAAATTGGTTAAATGGTTTAATGGGTTAAATGCAGAGAAAGATTTTCACACTGTGTGATGGCTGCAAATGTTCAGTTAGCTTAGCGTTACCAGGCTCCGAGAATCTCACAGAGACGCTAAGCAGAAATGAGCTCATAGGGGTGTATTTTAGTGACATGCAGAGGAGGCCTAGCACCAATAGACACTCTTGGTCACTGGATGACATAAATTATGTATGACACTTATAAATGTCATGTTTTATAGATTTTTATCTTTAATCCGAAAAGCTTGAATATGCGCTTACCCTCCACTTCATCAGAAAGACTTTTCTTGAAAAAAAAATCCACTACTGAACACTTTCTAAGGTCCATTTATCACATTTACATCTCCAGAGCCACGATATAAACCATATCCAGAGGTACCTGTACATTGGTTCCACAAGGAATCAATTCAGCTGCTTTAAGGTGCACTCACTGCTGACACAAATGTTAAATCATGAACACACAGCTTGTATTTCGTCCTCAGAAATGCACTGACCAACAAAACGGGATGAACTGGAGTAGCCACACACGAGCCACCAGGGCCTCCACATCCAATTGTCTTGAGAGTATAAAGCACTGGGTTATAAAGCACTGGGACTTCATTCTCTGGAGAAATGAAACACCATCCAATGCCTCGAAGATGAGCTCCAAAATAGCTTTCCAACATCTAGTGTAAGGCCTTCCCAGAGGAATAGAGACTGTTACTGCAGCAAAACTGGTGGCTACTTCACTCTTAATACCCTCAATTTTGGAGGAAACCCAGGACAAGCAGGTGCTCACAACCCTTTGTGTGCAGAGCGTAGATGTAGGATTTATAACTCGAAGTAAGGTCACTCAAAGTAACTCAAAGTGGAAGTTTCTAATAAAATGTCCGGCAAAAATCACTGCCTCAGTACTTGTATTTATCATGAGAGCAAAGCAACTTTCTAGTGCTATTTGCTAATGCCGACTGGTGCACTATGTGGACAAAAGTATTGGGACGCCTGACCATTACACCAATAGGAACTTTAATAACATTGCATCCGAGCTCTGTGAGGGCCGGTCAAGTTCTTCCACACCGAACTGATCCAGCCATGCCTTTATGGAGCTCGCTTTGTGCACTGGGGCACGGTCAAGCTGGAATGTCCCAATACTTCTGTCCATATAGTGCATAAGGGGGGGATGATCAATTACATTGTCTCATCCAGACATATTTAACTTAGTCCCTGAGTAACCACTGTCCATTCCATATCCCTCTCTCAGTTGAAAATCAAAGGTACTATAACATTGTTAATCTTCCCGGGGTGCTATAAAAGTGGTAATTGGCCACACTGACCAGAAGTGTAAAGTAAAAAGTGTAGAGTGACCATTCTGTCATACGTGAACCAAAGCACACAGTGTGAACAGCAGGAAATTCTTCCTCTGCATTTAACACATTTAACTCATTTAACACATTTAACCCATTTAACACATTTAACACATTTAACTCATTTAACTCATTTAACACATTTAACACATTTAACCCATTTAACCCATTTAACACATTTAACTCATTTAACTCATTTAACACATTTAACACATTTAACCCATTTAACACATTTAACCCATTTAACACATTTAACCCATTTGACCCATTTAACCCATTTAACACATTTGACTTATTTAACCCATTTAACACATTTAACCCATTCACCAAGTGAAGCAGTGGGCAGCCAGGAACACAGCGCCCGGGGAGCAGTGTGTGGGGACGGTGCCTTGCTCAAGGGAACCTCAGTGGTGCCACTGGCAGTCCTGGGATTCGAACCCACTGGTTTCTGATTGCAGGGCAAACGCCCTAAACACTAGGCCACCAGCTGCCCCAAAAATAAGGAACGCTTCATGATTTTGCGTGTCATGGACACGGATTAGCACCAATCCTTCATGCACTCGTGGCTTCACTTTGGAAAGGAGCTCCTTTCCATGAAGGACAGTTTGTGCTCAGGCACAGAGCTGTCAGCTCCAGGCTTTTTGCATTTTGTCATTTCGATATGGCTGCCATCGTGCATCGTGTGCACATCACTGTTGTTTGCAGATCTCCAGATGGCTTATTAGGAAGGGGAACATGATTTGATAACGCTACGTGATTAAGTCAACAGGCAGCGGCATGCTTGGAATTTTAACACCTACAGAGCTCCTCACTTCGCCTCTCCTAAATGAAGAGTCGCAGCGGGTGATGTTAAGTCAGCCAAAATGAAGCGAGAGGAAAATTCCCCATTACGTTTACCCAAGTGGTAAAATAGCATAATACCAGCAACTGTGCCTCCGGGCCCAATGCAAAAATCATCTCTAATTAAACCGGAGGAAGCAAATTTATTCACACAAACCTCGTAAACACACAAAGAGCCTGTCCTGTGTGTCCCAAATGCATTCTAACGACACACTCCAGCATGCAGGGCTCCTGATACGCAAGTGAAGCTCCACGGATCCCCAAATGTCGTCAGTTGGTCAAGATATCTTTGCTTCTTCTCATGCGCACTGGAGCAAGGAGGCTAATGCAGTCATGGACGTCTATTTCACCAAAAATCTTCTGTGCAAAACTGCAGAAGCCTCAGACACCAACCATGTTTCGGTTTAAGAATGAAGGGAAAAATTGTGCAAATTAGATTTTTTGGCGAACCGCTCCTCTAACCAGGTGCAGGTGCTTCTCTCATGTTGGGTTTCTCCTTCTTATCACATTAAAGGAACACTCTGGTGTTTTTCTACCTGCCGCATCTGTAGCGTGTGGTCAGTTACTGTGGACAGTAAATTCCACATGGAAAGAACAGAGCAGAAACCCTGTAGACTCACTGCACACTCAGAACAGAAGCCAGTGGGAAGGGGTTCTCAGAACCTCTCCATTATTTTTGTTATGATGTGCAACAGTCCACCATGTGCAATATGGTGCAATGTTCTTATCGGGTGTTAAACATTATCATTATGTCCAATATCTCATGTGCAGTTGTCTCACCACATGAATATCATGTGATGATATCACTACTTCTGTCAATATTACTTTTTATTACTTAATATTACTACTGATCTCTACTAAGATTAATAACTTACTCCAAACGGCCATCTGTGTGGGTAGATTTCGCTCAATTGTGTTTCTTATCTATAGTATATATATACAGGCATATCTGTACATGGTATAGTGTATTTTCATATTGAGTTTCATATTGATATTGATTTTATTTAGACTTTATACTACATTGTTCTTGTTTCTGTGTCTCTGTGTCTTTGCAGTCATTACATAAGCAATTTCCTCCAGGATCAATACATTTTCCTGACTTCCATGGTGAGCCTGCTTTGAGTGGACAGGTTTTCTGTTGTTTTCTAAGGAAAGGGAAACACACCAACATTCCTGTGTCGTGACTGACCACATGCTACAGATGTGGCAGGCAGGAATTGCGCTGAAAAATGTCGTACTGTTCCTTTAAACCCTCCCAGTCCACCGCTCCAGTATGCAGCCCGTGCAGCTCATGACTCCATGTCCATCTGGATCAACACAGTTCTCAAGAAAATGCAACCCAATCACACTCTTAGCACTGCATTATGGGTATGAGTTCCATTTCCATTTTACAGGCGCGAATGTGTCACCTATAAACTGTGGAGAGCCCATGTGACGGCATTAGGCCCGAACGCTCCGCCTCCCCATGCAGTGCGGATGATTTATGGCTCCCTATCGCCGTTTCCGCCTCTGCCGTCCACCATAGCCTCATAATTATACTCAGCGGCGCCTCGGTCCCAGCGCGCACGCAGGACCACGTGGATTGATGTACATAATTTATTTACTTTGCGACAGATTTCAAATAGGAAGCACCAAACTGCGGCGTAACCTTGGCGTGTTCTCCGAGTGCAGTTGCCCGGCTGTCACTTTGAATATAAGTAAGAGAGGATATGCAAATCTGTTTCTGCTTTTTTTCTTTCTTTTCCCTGGCACGGCCTTGCCCAACATGCCGTCACGACTCCCTCTGTCTGTTCCCGCAAGCGTGGCATGGGCAGCGGTGCGCCCTCCATTACGAAGCCTTTAATATTAAAGTTCATGGGCCGGTTCTAGAAGAGTGCGGGGTTCACATGAACGAAGCGACAGCATCAAAGCATAATTAAGAACGAGCCAGGACGAGGTTTTAACACAGCGACTTCATAGAAAATATAAAAGTGTGTTTATCATCAGCTTATGTCAGTCTTTGCAGGATGATGTTTTATGATGTAAAAGACAGTGCACTGATATAAGGAACCGTAAACATAAGCGGCAGGCATTCATAACCCTGTTACGAGGCATTATAATACTTCATAACGGTGTTGAGTCTGGTTATGAACACCTTATTTTGAATATAAGAGTTTTAATACCTTCAACACCAGTTTACTTGCATGCTTTTCTGAGAGTATCTTTTATGTAACTGATACAAAATATTGTGTTCTAGACTAAGTGCATGCATTATAGGTCCATAAAAAGGTTATTAACGAAACAAATACCTGTTTAAGCAGCTTATGATAAAACACATCAGAAAACAGCTTGTCATGTTGCGATTACTGACAGAAAACCTCAATAAATTTTGTTAAATAATTTTAAATAAAAGTTTGTTAGGCATACATTTGTTAGAAAGTGCTTATGTGAAAAACTTCAAATTAAATGTTATGTTTTCCCTGTTTATGAATATAAATGCCAAATATTATACTCATGAAAAATTCCAATTTATTAGGAATATTATCTTGTTTTAAAAGTCTAATTCAAAATACATTTGTAATAAGCTGTTCACATTTAGCTACAAAAAAACTGAATATGAAAAGATAAAATCGATTCACGGGTTCCTTGATTAGGTTTTGTGTTCTTTTATGATTATGATCTTTGGCTAATTTATGGTTCCATAGCAACTAAATTTGTTTGCCTTTGTAAAAATATGAAAAAGTACAGACATATTTCTAGCAGAAAAATACAAATGACAGACCAAGCTGTATATTCATTTAATATTTATGGAATGTGTTTCAATGCAAAATGAAAGTTATAATTTAGTAAATCTTGGTCCCACTGTATGTGAAGTGTTCCTAACAACTATGTAGTTACACGTTAAGAATGCACACAACCAACGTCAGTGATATACTTTTCGGAACTCCTTAAATGTATTCAATTCCACACTAGTTTTGTATGTAAAACTCAGTTCATGAATAGTTCAGATGAAATATTTTCTGTGCTATGTGTTAAAGGTGTACTCCAAAATCCACAGCTGTGACTTAAAAGTGCCTGCAGGTACAGAAGCTCCTAAACGATGTCGTTAGACTGTTTTTATGTATGCTAAAGGTCATTTTAAACTTGTTCCTCATAGAAGACCGTGGGAGGTAATACCATATTTATCAGGCAGTCAAGTGGGCCTCTTCTAAAATGACCTCCTCATCTGAGGGTCATCGAGGGACGCATTAAGCTCCACCAGCGCACCGGGTTCAATAAGCTCTCCGAATATGCCGTGCACAAAGAGCATTATGTGGCGCGGTAATGAGTGCAGCGGGTGTTTCTTTACGCCACGGGCGACACTTTTGCCTCCCACACACATGACCGCCGCCCTGGCTGATATAGAAAGCAATATTTCTCAGCACACCAATGGGGCATCACGCAAATATGTGTGGACATCCCGTCAATAAGTGGCTGAAAGATTGATGAAATATGATGGCCGGGAGCGGAGCGTGAACCTTGGTGTGGGGGCGTTGATACACAGCCTATTTTTGGGTGAGTTTCTGCTTTTATTTATTTTATTCTTTCCCCCCCGGAGCACGCCGGGCATGGAGGCGCGTGTCACGGTGGCCTGGTAAATTAGAGGCAACAGCTGCAATGCAGTGTCCCGTCTCTGCGTCTGGAAGAAAGCGGGGGAAGGATCTTACGAGCAGGGGTTCAGTTTATAAACCCTACGTGCAGGCCGCCCCTCCTAGCAGCCACATCGGTGAAGATGTCACATTTGCATCGGACATGTTTTGTATGCTGGGGACCGATGAGCTCAGTTTCACCCCAGCGCCTTTAGCTGAGAACACAGTTCCCCTGCCAGACGTGCAACTGCAGCGTCATCAAAGAGCATTTTCCTTCATTTTCATCACTAACAGGCGTTCAAACTCCAGACCTCAGTGTTTCAGCTAGAGCTGTGCAGGACAACCGTGGGAAAGAGAAAGTACAGCATTGTTAGCACCAGCGAAAACACAGAGACTGAATCCCACAGGAACAGCATCATCATAGCACTGGTAATTGGGTTCAAGGATTACTTATGAGGAGAAAAATAAAATGGTAAAATCATCATACAGGTTTATTGTAGAAATAACAGGAACTCTTTTCAGTCTAGCAATGGAATAAAGCAATTTCTAACAACTATGCTGAGGACCTAACTGGATGGCCGAGCACTGAACAGCACAGAACAGGATGGGTCTGCACACGAAGTGTGGCATGTGGTGCTCGACTCTAAACCTTATTGGATTTGACATCTTGGACAGAGCGAACGGCGTTGCTCTCAGTCCTGTTCTGGACCTGACATCCTGAGCACAGCCAGTCGCTTTGCTCTGTTCTGTTCAGAGTGAAGATACCGCGGTTCCACATTTCACTACAGAACACAGTGAGAGGAAACTGCAAATAAGGATTATTTCTAGAATCAATCCATTGAATACTATTCATCTTAACAGACTATCAACCCGTGGCCCTCTAGCTTGATAGTATCATTCGAGTTCCATCTGTCTTATTTTAGGGTTCAACAAAACAGCAAAATTTAAACCACCCCCATTGCTCACTGTTGGAATGACCACATGCATCATAAAAACAAGATAGAGGGTTACTTTGATAATACATTTCAGATTACGGTTTACCTGTAGTGTACTGCAACTCAAACGATTAGTAAAGTTACATTTGGATACTTGTCTTTTTAAAGCTGTTTTAGGATGTGACATATAATTGTATGTACAGTGGACTTTAAAATCGAGAGATTAAAATCACTGAGAGGTGACGTGTATAACATTGTTTACGTTTACGTTTACGTTGACGTTGATGGCATTTAGCAGTCGCTTTTATCCAGAACGCTCATCTTATCCAGATTATCTCATTACAGTGGCACATGTCAAGAGGTGGGATATATTAAGATGCACGTGAAGAGTCAGTTCTTGAAGTTGATGTGTTGGAAGCAGGAACAATATGTGGGTGTTTGGATCTGAGCTAAATTGATGAAGGCCACGTTGTGATGGCTAGATGACTCGGTCGGAGAATTCCCAAAACAGCGAATACTGTGGGGTGTTTCCCGTATAAAATATCAGTACCCACCAAAAGTGGTTCAAGGAAGGATAATCGGTGAACCGGAAACAGGTTCTGTGGCTCACTGTTGTGAAGGCTGGCACAGTTGGCGCTGTATGGGGCTGTGTGGGCACAACCTTGTCACAGTGCCCATGCTGACCCCTGTCCACCATTTTTTTGTTGTTTTGTTTTGTTACACTGTGTACACGGTTGAAATGACAGTAAACGCCTACTTGAGTTGACCTGATCTTTGGTTCTGCTATTCATCTGGATGACACTTACCTAAACATTGTTGTAGACCAAGTCCACCTCTTCATGGCGGTATTCCCTAATGGCAGTGGCCTCTTTCAGCACCCTCCCACACAAGAAAGGGTTTTAAGAAACATGACAAAGCGTTTAAGGTGTTCATTCTAAATTCCCCAGATCTCAGTACGGTTAGTTTCAGTGCAGCCCACTCTTAAACGGAACATATAATGCAAAACTCACTTTAGTTATAACAGGTCTATGGGCTACAAAACATGTTCATGAAGTTCATGAAGATCACTCTCACATAAAGAGACTCACCAGCTCTATTCTCCACAGTTTCAGTCTCTTTCAAAATGAGCTGTTTAAGGGCTCTGTCACTTTTATGCAAAAAAAAAAGGGACCACGGCCATCGGCCTGACATCGTGAACGCACCCCCGACCCCCGCCAACAACGGCAAAGCTGGTAAAGAAAGTCCAGGGTAAAGAAAATCCAGGATAAAGTCCAGGGTTAAGAAAGTCCAGGGTAAAGAAAGTCCAGGGTAAAGAAAGTCCAGGGTAAAGAAAGTCCAGGGTAAAGAAAGTCCAGGGCCGTTTTTTGTCCCAGTCCGCCCCTGTGCATTAACAGGCGACTGATTAAAACACAAACAAAAATAAAAAAGGATGCAAAAAGTGAGTTTTGCATGATATGTCCCTTTTCAGTGAGTCCAAAAAATGCTGTTTTGTTGTGATAGCACAAGGATGGGAAACAGAAGCAGAAACCTAAAGCAGCATACCGTTCAGTGGTCTTCATGTTTACAGACAATGACCGACTCTCATGATTAGTCGACCACATTACTCACAAATTTGCTACGAAATGAATGTTAGATGATTTCAGTGCAAGCATTTCTTGCTATGATTGCCCCATTATAAGTAATGAATGTGCATCAGCAGCGAAAATGAGCATCGTAATTCATACCCACTGACTAAATTTCATTATGTGGTAGGTTATTCCGTGTGTTCTTTTCCAGAGTGGTATTGACTTATTATTTTACTGAATGTGCTGTAATGTCAGGGGAGATGAACAGAGACCATTAGAAAGTACACGACTTTCACTTCATCTTTGACTTTCCTATGTGTCTGGTATGATAAAGTGGAATTTCACCATATATGAGGTTGTTTGAGTTGAAACTGTTTATTTCAGAGAAACATATCATCTCAGATTTCTTGGTGGTGATAGAAATGTGTGTATCTCTGCACAATTTATGCATTTACCCTCAGAACTCAGAGTGTATCAGTAAACTCTGATTTCAGTAAATATAACCGGTGTAAAACAGTCTAGAACCGGTGTCCTATCACCACCACTGAGAACAGTTCAGTTAATTTTTCCAGAATAGGTCACGTCACACCACTCTGACTGGCCTTGTTTACGTCGACACTTTGTAATTATGCAGATTTTTTAAAAATCACTGGAATTTGCCTTCAGGGTAGTGTAGAGTTCAGTGTAAACTGAGAACAGGCAGATGAATTTCCAGCAGGGTTTAGAGTCTTGATGAGTGGGTCCGGAGAGTATCAGAAGAAATGCTTGGATAATCAGAACTCGCTGCACTGTATAAATTCCCCTCTAGCTCATCCATATCTCTCTATGAGTCAGTCAAACACTGAGGCTCTTGATTAATAGATCCCCTAGAATACCAGGGAAAAGTGCAGATGATTGGAGCCTGCTGTGCTGTATACAGGGGTGGGCAAAGATCATAAAAATGTATTTTAAGGTTGGATATCACATACGCTAGTCCTAAGCATATCAACATAAACATTGTGATACAGCAGCAAAGCCATGTATCCAAATAAACTACTGTATCCTTTACAGTACTAAAAATACATTGTACACTTTGCTTGGCGAGAAGTGGATGGTGGAGGTGGATGGGTTGATGGACTGCGGTTTAATGACAAAGCTCTCCTCACTGGGATTCCCATGAAGTCCATTAGACAATTATATTCAAAATGCTGCTGCTAGAGTTCTAACCAAAACCAAGAAAAGAGATCACACCACTTCGGTTCTCAGGTCCTTGCACTGGCTTCCAGTTCGGTGCAGAATTGATTTCAAAGCATTTGTGTGTAGATAATGGGCTGTATAAATGAACTAGGCTTGACAAGACTTGACAGTGCAGCAAAATGTTGTTCATGACAATAAGACACAAAACAAGTTACTTGTGCCATTATAAAGTATTGGTGTGCAGCAACTCCAGAATGCTTTATTTTTAACCTTAACATAGGTTGAAAGTAGTAAGCTAAGGTTAACTATGCAGGCCGCTACTTTCGTCACAACCACAGCTGTTTGCAATTGTAGCAATTTACTTTAAAAATCAATGGAACCCTGGCAGCCTGCACAGATCCCACCTTGTGCTGGATAAGTTTGCTTCTCGACAGGCCTGAGCACAAGGCCAATCAGAATTATGTTTAGGACTTTTATTTTGAAATGGGATTTCTGTATGTTCACGATGTCAAGATTCATGTAGTTTAAGTCACAGCTGTTGGGAGTTTAAGTTCAAGTGATTTTGTGTGATGGTTTTAGGTCCAAGTCCTTTGTGTATTCAGAGTGCCTCAGTTCAGACCGAAGGTGGGTCGGTCCATCGTCTGTAGTGAGTGTTTAACCCGTCTTTTGTGTTAGATCGATACACGGCTCCAGTACCCGTCTTCTAGTGTTTGGTCTCCCAGATCTTCGATGTTTTATGTTTCTTTGTGTTTTGGCCCTCGTGCCTTCATTGAGTTTGAGTGCTGTAAATAAAGTAAAACCTGCTTTTGCGCCTCACCCCACATGACAGCTGTGTCCATCGTTTTGCATGTTTATGATGTCATCACATAAAGGTCTCTCAGAAAGTATTACACTACAAAAATAGAAAACACCACGGTATTTTGCTGCAACATGTGAAGCTGTTAATATGCTATTAAATACAAATATTATATTAAATACATGTATCATAAATACTGCCCTTCCTTGGCTGTATGAAAGAGTTATCAGTCCTGGAGCCTTCCAGCTAGAGGTCTGCACGGGTATGAAATGGAAGCTCTAAGCTGACCCGTACCCAAGGCACCGAGTCTCGACCCTGGGATACTGGTACTGCTTAGCGTGAATCTCGCAGAAGTGTTTAATACACCTTGAGTGAACTTAACAAACAAGAGGAAAGATCTGCTGTGACCTTTCCACCAACCTGAGACACCTCTCTCATCACTCTTTACTTTCCAACGTACACAGCCATCCCACCAATAACACACTAATAGTCTCTTTAAGCGATATACAGTGTGATTAAGCAAACATCAGTACGGGGAACTAATAGCTTACTTTTTATTTGTTAGAAAAGACTTTCTATTCCAGGCTCTGTAGATTTTTGAACAGTTAATCCTGAGATCTGTGGCAGTTCGATGGCCTTTCTTGGTGGGAAAGGTTTGTTTCGCTTAAAACAGCTTTATTTTCCAAACTGTTCCTTGAAGCACTCTAATTCTAATTTTTGGGTTTAAAGATGAATAAGAGCGCTCCTGGATGCTAAAGCCACAGTATGAAAGCTCATTATCTTGGCTGTGGACGTTCACACTTGGCGTGCTACAGCTCCTTCCCTGCAGTGGGTGGGAGAGTTTGCTGCTTATTTGAAGGTTGTTCTGTAATCTTGGGCAGATATGAGTCGGCTAGTCAGTTCAATTATTCCATAAAGCCTCTGCCTCCAATTAATTTACTCACAGAGCGTTACGGAGGAGATTGAGGCTTCTTTGACCTTGTTTTGCACCCACCCATAAAATGCTGGCCTACACAAATCACTTCCACAGGCAATTACATGCCTAAATGCAGGCGTCTCGTGCCCATTTGTGTCTGTAGCATCACTGACTTCTGCGGCATAACTGCTCGGCTCAAGGCAACGCAAAGGATCATCAAACACCACCGCGATGCGTCATATTTCAGATGTTTATGACTAAGACGGTTCATGCAGCCCTCCATGTTTTATATAGGGCGAAGAGATATGATGCGTCTTTCCTACAGTGTTGCGCTTCGTGTGAAATCCAAAAGTACAGATGGCGGAGGGGTTTAAGGCTGCAAATGGGAGCAATGCATTTAAATATATAATGAAACAGCTGCCTGTGCTGGTGCAGATCTCAGCTCCCGCTATGTGGGTTGTGCCGGAGCCACTGCCAGCCGTACTTCATGCCACACCAGTTTACAGTCGTAAACGATCAGGTCCAGCAGTCCGGCGGACGTCTTCCCGGCTTTGGATCCCAACGAGGGCGTGGGATGGCTGCTCCGAGCTGGGGCTGCTTATTGATTCCCAATCCAGGCCGTCTCCGCTCCAATTTCATCCCGAAAGGTCAGCAGACCATGTCGCACGCTACATTCGGAGGAACAAATTGAGTTTAATGACTGGTGACGATTTGGGTCAGGTTCATGTTAATTCCATGAGATTAAATTCTCTGATGGGACAAATTGCTCAGTTGTCCAAATGGTGTCTAATTTTCTCCACTGGCACCCCGGCATTAGCATGCTGATCATGCCTGTGGAGAATCGATGCAGAGATTGTGGCTCAGATGTCTCCTTGACTTCCTGAGACAAATATTAGCTCTACTGAAAATCTCTCTCTCTCTCTCTCTCTCTCTCTCTCTCTCTCTTTCTCTCTCCTTCCCTCCCTGTTTTTTTTCTCAGTGCTGCAAGTGATATGCCAAGGCGCGTATGAACGTTGCCTCTTTGACAGCAGCCATTGTCTTGTTTGATTTATCCATGGCTTCAAACGCAGCGAGAGTGTGAGCTGGGATCTCTAGGCTGCTGGAGATTGGAGATTAGAAAGCACTGATCTCGCTATCGCTCCATTAATTATTCCTGCAAGCCTGCAGCTCATTGCATATAGGATTCGTCTGGAGAGAGTTGGTCAGTGTAAAACAAAGAGACAGAGAGATATGAAGGGGGTTATGAGAGAGAGAGAGAGAGAGAGGGAGAGAGAGAGAGAGATCTTGGTCATGTTTTGGTCATAGCTCTAACCTGATTCATGATGACTCAACTCTCCCAGAATGTGTATGATTTTTTTTCCTCATGGTCATTAAATCCTGTAGGGGGGGGGGTAGCAGT
>JBBIGA010000018.1:19697486-19718209 GCA_037576975.1 Alestes dentex | reverse complement strand
TCTCTCTCTCTCTCTCTCTCTCTCTCTTTGTTCTCTCTCTCTCTCTCTCTCTCTCTCTCTCTCTCTTTCTCTCTCTCTCTCTCTCTCTCTCTCTCTCTGTACTCTCTCTCTCTGTTCTCTGTCTCTATCCATTTTCTGTTTTCCTTCTGTGCCTTCATTATTTCTGTTTTTCTTTCGTAATTTATTTGTTTCTTTTTTGTCTCTTTCTCTCTCTGCATTTGTCCCATAACTAATTGTCACCATTTTCTGTTTTGGTGTTATCTTTCTTTTTGCTTTTTTGCTTTTTTTCCTCTTTGTTTACTAAGTGATCATTGTTTTCTTCTTCCTCCATTTTCTAATTTTGTTTTTTTCTTTGTTTCTGTCTTTGTCTCTTACTCGCCTCACTTTTCCATTCTTATTCACTGTCTCTCTTTCTCTCTCGGTCTCTCTCTCTCTCTCTCTGTCCCTCTTTGTCTCTCTCTCTCACTCTCATTGTTCCCTTCTCTGTTCATTTCTTGTCATCTTCCTCTTTTCTTCCTCCTCTTCCCGATGTCTCTGTCTCTGCTCCCCTCAGAAACCCCTTCATGGCTCTATCAGCGTTATTAACACACTCCAGGTGTCAGAGGCTTCACTGTTAATCAATGCTGATCTCCTGCAGACAGTCCATACATCTCAGATGCATCTCGAACTCATGGATGTTCATTGATATTACCGTGCCCTCTAGAGTTAACCCCGGGTCTAGCTGTGCCGTGATGGTCCCGTCTGACAGGACATGAAATAAAAAGGTTCACCTGGATTCCCATATAGAAGCAAACTTGCCCATCAAACAAAAAGCAAACCTGAGTTTATCGAAGCAAACCTGGGAGACAGAAGAACATCAGAAAAAAGTGAACCCAGGGGGACGCAGAGTCTAATGGAACCAGAAAATAGGGCAGGAAACAAAGGAGAATTCTAACGAGAGAACAAAAAGATTTGAGTGGTGGATGGACGAACCAGAGAGAGCGTCTCTGCAGCTCTGCACTGATGGGACTTGACAAAGTGAACGTTGGGAGAGAGAAGGAATGAGTGATGGGGCAAAAAAAAAAAGATATGAAGAAGAGGGGAGTCTTAAAAGCTCTCACAGAGGTGCCACCGTGCCACCGGCACACTTAAAAGCCATCTGAAGCGTCCCTAAACTGGCCTGAAGAGCCCGGCCAGACGCTCGCCTCGCTGTAGCTCGGGGCGGAGAATCAGTGGCGTCTTAATGCATCTGAAAACAAGGGGCTGTAAGAGAGCAGGAGCCGAGGACACTCCGAGCGAGAGCTCCTCGTCACGAGGTCGGGAAAAGCCGAAAGGCCTACACTAAGGTCCGGCAGAGAGATGGCGGCGTGCCAGGGCGCAGTGGCTACTCCAGGCCCTGCGGGCACCATGTCCGTGAGCCCTGGTATACACTGGCTATGTATATTTTTTATGTTAGTTGTAAAATCTACTTTTTATTTTATCTTTGTGTGTTATACAGTTTTTACTCAATTGTTTTGCCTCTTTCTGCTGCTCTTACCTTTGTTCTGTTCACTTTCTGCCATAGCAATGCAAATTTCCTACTTGTGGGACTAATAAAGGTTTATCTTAACTATTTTAGACCAATCATTCACTCTAAGTGCAGTCTAACTGTAAAGTGGTACCAGTGAAGATTTCTGCTGAGTGTGTACTGAGAAGGTGTTAACTTCTTACATGCAGGCCTTATTTAAACATGGACTTTGTATGAACTGGGCTCAGAGGGCTTGTAGTCATCACTTAAGCTGTTAGATTTCATCTCATCACAATGTCTTAACTGGATCTTCTCATATCAATAAATAATGTGCAGAGTACAAATGATGTATACTGCACAGATAAAAGCTTTGTAAATGTTTAATTCAGACTTTTTATTGTTTAATTAAGAAGTAATGAGCAGTTAACCCTCCAATTACGTTGCGGGTGAATTTGACCCATTTCTACATTTCCTTTTCATTACAAAACGGTTAGTCTTGCTTTTTTGCCTGAAACTCCTTGACTTTTCCTCATTTATGGCCATTAAGTCATATATCAAATGTTCACACACTGATATCTTATGGAAAGTCTGTACATGCTCTGTGCACAACGATGATGTTGTGTGTCATTTTGATCCACATTCAAAGAGAGTTGCACAGACAAAATAAAATCATGTTTTTGAAGTCTATAGTTGTTTTGAGGAGTAAAAGAGGAGCTTCCAAATCCAGCAGACACAGCTGAATGGAAGAAAAAGAAAAAGATGCCAGGTCCGACGGACGAAAATAAAGTTCTGTTGTTGGACCCATTCTTTGCCTGGTTTTGGCTGTATATAAAACATGTGGGACAGTATCACCCATTCCATAATGGATGTGATTTTTTTCCATTATGATAGGAGGGTTAATTATTAGTCATTAGTTTGACCAGCTATTGGCTTCCTAAGGCCTAGTAAAGAAGACTTGAAGTTTTATGCAAGAGCTTATGATGCGCCATATTCAAATTAAAGAACTGTGGAATATGCTTAATTCCCTCTAGCTATTGTTTAATAACATAGTAATGAGGTGCCAATTAATTAGAAGCTAGTGGCTTAATAAGGCTTAATGAGAGTTCTTTAGGGGCATTATAGTGTCCCTCGATACTAAAGTGTTACCAAATCTACTTCTGTTTCCATCATTACCCTAAAAAGGTGTTATCTGACTTTGCTACCAACCAAAGAGTAATGTAAACGTCAGATTTGGCAGATTTCTCTTAAAATCTCCCTTTGCTTGTGCCATTTCCTCCACTATTACAGTCTCGATGGCGGCTCCACCTGCATGTTTGTTGGTCTAGGAGATTGTTGGGATATCAGTAGTTCGAGGTTCTTGGTTTCTGGAAAGCCTATTTCCAGTCCTGTGAGGGTCCTATCTCCCCAGTGACGTGTATATGCTACAGTGTTATAAAAGACCGACGCACAATGATACTGAAATTAATAGAAGAGTATTCTCTTTAATTAGACAGTAAATGAGGCTTGTTAAACTAATCCTGCCCCTTTTTTTCTCACGGCATTAGAGATTCACCCAGACTCGTAAAGTTTCTTCACGTCCTTCTGCCGCAACAGGATGTAGCGTTCCGTTTAATCATCGCTGCTCACAGAGCAGAGGCCTTTTCCACTAACAACATGACACAGCGAGCGCTAACCAAATGGGACGTGAACGGCATTGCTGTCATGATTTACATAAGCTTTGGGCCGGCTCTCTTCCCCGCAGCTTTATTCGGCGCGTAGAAATTATTGCCGCGATAACGTCACGTTGGGGGCTTAGTTTGCTTTTTGTTTTTTTGGGGAATTTTTGAATAGAATTGTCTGCGCAGATACATCCCAAATTCCACTCAGATGCAGGGCTGCTGGCTGCCTGTCTCCACGCCTGGACTGTGTCCTCTCTCTGCCGGGTTTATCTCCAGTGAAAAGCCATTCCTGAACCTCCATCTGCCTTTGTGTGGAGAGAATGCCCCACTTATGGAATGAAGTCACCCCCCCCACCACCACCTCTGAGTCAGGCAGAGAAACCCGTCTGTCTAAGGGGTGGATTGATTTGTGGAAAGGGCAGTCACACGTCGATAAGCCCGAAGCCCATCAAAACAGTGAAAAAAAAAAAAATTGAAAACTCAAGTGACCACCTTCCGACTCGATATTGAACTCTGCAAAGGCGGGCTGAGAGAGAAATAGAGGGAGAGAAAAAAAAAAGGTAAACATAGGATGTCAGTTCTTCAATTTCACGCAAGAGTGAGTAGCATCATTGCAGTATATCCTAATAATAAAGAGAGCGGTGGGTTGCATCGTAATTACCTCGGCACAAACTTTGTCACCAAGCTCCCAGCCCGGCTGCCCTTCTCCTCCAGGAGTCCGCCACTATCAGGGCCTGCCTCTGGGCATTCCCCTCCGGGCACTGCCACCTATCTGTGAGTTTAAGGTGCGTGTGGATCTCGCCTGCTGGCAGAAAGGCCTGACGGCGCTCGTCCCACAGCAGCCTCAGCGCTGCCTGTATCGACTGCCACGTCCGTCAAAGCCCTCGGCGCTCTCTCTAGGGCCCCCCTCTCAGTCGACGGCAGCCAAGAAGAAGCAGGCAGGAGCCAAGGACACCTGTCACACCAGCAGGTCCCCCCGTCTCCTCTCCCTCTCCACCTTGATGAATATGGATTCTGTGGTTTACGCACACGTAGCACAGTTAGTCCCGCAAAGTCGTTCATGCTCACGCACTCATGCCAGCAAAGAAAAATCCTTTGCGTCAGCAGGAACTGTTTTGGGCCATGGTGGCCATTAGCTTTCTGATTACGTTATTAGTCTTAAACATGATTGATGCAATAGCAAGGGAATAGCGATGCGTCTACTGGGGCCATGAGGGAGGAGACATAAATCAATCCAACTGCCACATGTTAGCTGATGTCTCAAACCATGGAGAGCCTGGAGATAAACAGTGGATGTGGCAGACGGCAGACCAGTTTTAGTGGAACCCACTTTAAAAATGTTCTTAATAACCTTCCACATAAAACAATGTGTTATAAATAACATTTAAAAATGATTGCCACCTTCTTTGGCGAAGATCCACCTTGCATCATGCTATACCACTTCGGTAGTCATGTAGTTTGAGAATTCAAAGGGGGAATCATCAGTTTTTAAAAAAAGAACACGTAAAAAGAGGCGACCCTATTAACAAGCGAACTGTCTGAGTGGACAAGTTAACAAGCAAATTTTCAAGTCCCCCCCTCGACCAGCTACACTCTGGGAACAGGATGACCGCCACTGATTCAAAGTCAAAAGCTACTTGTGCAGCAACAGTGAGAAGCGTGTGGGTCGTCACATGGCGTGCAGAAATTGGCAGATTTGTGAGCGGCTATCACAAGCTGGAGACATCATGCAGCATGGTGTGAGAGAGGCCAGAAAACAACAAGCGCCTTATAGCGTCTATCCACAGTTATTTCACACAAGCCATTACGAAGACTTGAGAAGCTGTTTTTGACTGGCATTCTCCTGCAGTGACCAAATGTCCTATGTCCCGAAAAAAAAGGGAGAAAAGTAGGAAGGATAAAAAGCGAAACAACTGAAACATAAAAAAAGAACTGGGTTCATTTGCGTGGAGGAGAACCCAATCCCTGTGTCAGGCCTATTTTGGATCTCTGTATCACTGGAGCGAAAGGCTAAGTGACATCTCGCCTCATGTCTCCTGCATGGCCTGTGTGATTCACACAATGGTGTTACATAAGCTGGACTGGCAGATCACCCCCTCGTTCACTGAGCAACACAGCGGCCAAGGGCCAGCGCGCAAAACACGCCTTCGAAAAAAGCCCATAAGCGCAAGTCCTTCGGCCACTTTGTTCTTTTCATGTTTAGCTTCAAGACAGTGTAAATGTGGGGCTGTACGATATGCAAGTGTCTGTGGAGCTCAGGAAAACCCAACGGCTGGCGAGGGAGCGTAATAATTGTGTGGCTACTGAGGTTTTGATCACTGACGACCTCCTTTGCTGTCTCTTAGCACCACATGGGTCACTTGATGTTCAGCTATTCTGCTAATGTCATTATGCTAATATCTTCAAGAGCCATAGTGTGGTAGTTTGTGGCTCCTTTTCTGATGGTAAGAGTCTCTTTCTCAGCCCAGAAGAGCAAAGCAAGGAGAGATTAACGTTCCCGTTTCTGAATTATGCCGCTTCCTCATCTTGTAAGTGCTAGAGCAGAAGCGGGGGCGCAGCACAATTGGTCGGTGTCTGGGAGTGGAGTCGGCCGAAACTGCAGTTATAGACAATTTATTTGGAGGATTTGTTGGCGAATGGCAGATTTTAAGGATTCTTCCGCCGTTTCTCCTCGTGTAAGCCAGAGCAAAGGAGATGAAGCATTAAAAAAGGCGAACATGTCAGTGGCACTGCTCCAGGGAAACCAGGGCCTATAAATAATTCAAGGGCGCACAAACACAGATAGACAGGTTGTCAGTTACCAGATTTTTTTTTCCACTCTCCCTCCTCGTCAGGAGACGCTAGAAGAGGAAACAAAAGGGGAGGAGAGACTGTTTTTGGCTTTTCTGCCGCCGGAGCTTGCTCAGACCGCAGTGGCAGACGAAGGTCGTTAATAACTGTCTGGACGCCCTCCCCAGATGCAAGGCATTCTGGGAGGACAGTCAAACAGAGGAACGAGTACCTTTCAGATCGCATCTCCTCAAAGCTTTTGACGCGCCTGATGAGTGTGTACTTGCAGTTTCTGTTGGTCTGGCGATAGGCAGGTCTGCTTCTTTACTTTCAGCACCTACACCAGGAGATATGAGTGGGCTTTTAGCGATCCCGCCCCTCACCCCTGACCGGCACAAAGTAAACACCAGGCAGACTTCAGAAGGGTAATTGGTTGGAAAGGATCTGTAGGGTCATGATACAGAGCTAGCACAAGACTTCTTGGAAAAGCACATGGACTGGTGGAGATTTGAAGCCAGTGAGGGCCGAGCAGATAAGGACTGGTAACAATTTGGTTACATATGTTGCGATAGAGGTTGAACACTTTCTAGCACTGGACATATAGTTGTATCTTACTCAGCCTGGGGTAGCTCAATAGAAAAAAAGTTGTTGATTTACTGTGTGAGTAACACACACCACTTACTTGGAGTAACTTCAGTCTTGGCAGTATATGAGAGGGTGGTGAAAGCTTTCTATCATCAGTTTATCCGCCCAGGCATTGCGGGTGTCTCTCCCAATTTGGACTTACTGGGACTTCATTGGTAAATATGCTTTCCAGGGCACGGGTTTTCTGGGCTTTTGCCTGTACCATATAATCTGGGCAATTACCAAGCTAATTGCAAAGGAAGGCGAGATCTTTGATGGCAAGGAAAACTGGAATCAAACAAGCAGAGATGGCACTGGGCGCCTCCTCCCTCCTGTCCTCTCCTTCTCCTCATTGTATTTGGGAAGCAGCCAAGGTTGGAAGGGCCCTTGCTGAGTGCGGGAGTTGGCAGGAGTCGTTTGGAAGAGAACCCCGTCAGTGGCGATGCGTGATGTGTAGTCCTGAGAGAATGGGGCTGGCTGGCTCCGCCCACTTTCCTGCGTGGGTGGAGTCCATCACCATTGCTCACCGGGCAGTGTGCCAGCACTGACATTAATTTCTGCTACACCAGTGGTTTTCTCTCTCTCTCTCTCTCTCTCTCTCTCTCTCTTTTAGCCTTTCTTCATCTCTCTCTTTTCTTCTTTCCTTTGCTGTCTACCTCTTTTATTCACTATTTTAATTATAGTGAATATAATTTCTCTTTCTTTTGCTCTCTTTTTGCAGGCACTGTGAAAATACATATTTCTGCATGTATAATACTGTGCACGTCTATGTAGATCAATCTGAAATGACAGATGGGGCAAGTATACACTCACTGTTCACCTTTATTGGGTGCACCTGCCCATTTCTACACTATTCTCTCAAGTCCACTTACTATAGAGGTGCATTTTATGGTCTTACATTTACAGTTTGTCGCCCATCTGTTCTTCTGCAGCTCTTTATCCTTCCAGTCATTAATGGTCAGGACTCCCACAGGACCACCACTGTCGTGTTTGTGTGATGGATCTTCCTCAACAGTTCAGTGACACTGACATGGAAGTGGTGTGGTAGTGTAGGTCATGCTGATAGAGATGGATCAATCAGTGTTTAAACATGGTGCCCTTGCTGCCAGCTCTATTAGACACACCTGCCTTGTTGGTACAACTTGTAGAGATAACAGCTCATTTGTTGCTGCACAGTTCCTGTTAATCATCTTCTAATCTTCCAGTGGTCAGATTCTGGCCACAGCTCCACTGTTCCCTGGATATTTATTTGTTGGTAGATTATTGTTAGCCCAGCAGTGAGTTGTCCAGTAAAACTCCAGTTACACTAATGTTGGTGATCCACACTTTGCAGCACATTTACCCACTAACATGTTACTAATATGTAAATATGTATATTAGACCATACTAATATGTGAGTATGGTCCCCCGCTGAATAACACCTGGTGGCTCTGGGGGGATCCTGACCATTGATCTGTAATTACACAACAAAATGTATCCATATGGTAAGTCTACCTGATAATATGGACAATGAGTGTTGATGCAAGCTAGAACTCTCTAATAAAGTTACCAGTGAGGGTACAATATTAATTGGAATCACAGCATCTGGACTTGGATCCAGTTCAAGCACAGCAGCATACAGACATTTTTCTAGCATCGCTTCACCACAGGGACATACATGTATGAGTATGACTTATACATGTTATACTCCATGTTCTTCACTCAGAACCCATGTCCATGGACATACATCTATGAGCTGGAGGCAAACAGCTATTAACAGCTTCCTAATACTGCACCAGATGTTTAGCTTGTGTCTCTAAACTAAATCAATTAGACACGCAGTGACGAATTCCACATAGAGTTCAGAGCAGGTTCTGTGGATTTCCTGTCCTGGCTGAGCCTCAGCTCAAAAATACAGACAGAAGAAAATGAAAAATGTTTTAATCAATGTGATTCAACATGAATCATCTATCTGCTGCTTCTGGTTTATGTCACTTGGCCAGGCTGGCGCTCGGTCGTGCAGGGCTGTGGCGGAGAGTTATCGCTCCCCTGGCTCGCCGCCAAGGTGCGAGCCGTGACTGAGTGAGGGAAGCGTTTGGGCTGTTGGCTGGCGACTGGCAGAAAGTTGCCCCGCCGCCTTGGCCAGCAGCCAAGGGAGATAACCGCAGGGACCGGCCGGGTGTTTGTCAGTGTCAGGTGTGTGTATTTATGCCTCCAGTCTGAGCACCAGAAGAGACATCGTCGCGAGACAAGAAGTAGCCGCCGGAATGTTCCTCGCTTTGGCGTGAGATTCTCCAGAGCTCTGGCTTAAATGGCGGAGATGGGAGGTGGGATAAGCAGGATGGAGGCTGATGTTAAGTGCTCCCTGGAACGCAGGATGTCAGCCTGCTGTAAACGGCCGACTTCCTGTCGAGCCTGTGTCGGGGAGCCTTGTTTTCTGTCATAATCCGTCTTTACAAGAGTGAACCATTTCTCAGATGTCACTTTACACTTGCAGTGAAAAACTTCATTCATATGCTGTACTCAAGCTTTTAGTGTTGTATATTAACATTCAGGCACTTCTGGTCAAATGCAGGTGATAATAAGTGCATCTTCTGTACACAAGTTTGTGTGTTTTAATGCGACATTACTGCTATTCCGTTAAAATGCATCAAAATGAATAGACATTATGCGCTAAAATTAGCATTAAAGCGCTAAATATAGGTTTGTTCCCTTTAAAGGATTCTAACTTGATCGGGGGTGACTGTCTTGCTCTACTTTTTATAATGTGACTCAGCTGAGGACATTGGTGTTGCATTTATTGCTACTGTAATCTAAAAAAAAAAATTGAAAATAACTTGAGATTACGTATGGTACTTAACTATTTTTGCTGTTTTAATGAATTTTTTAATGAATGGATAGTATTCAACTGTCATAACAATAAACTGTTTTGTATGCTGTCATTCATGCAAGGCACCACATTTACATAGTTGTTTTGAGACTTTTTCTTAAGTCATCTCCGTGACCTCCCAGCACAGGAGCCCGGTCTCACGAGTTTTTGTGCAGCCATCACAAAATACAATTTAATCAAAATACGTGCTCTGATCACGATTTCGGGTGTTTTTTTGCTAGGACAACACTTCACTACCCGGACAGTAAGAGAGAAATAATGAGTTGATTCCTTACCTAACCCTAACCCTAACCTTAACCTAACCCTAACCTAACCCTTACCCTAACCCTAACCCTAACCTTAACTTAATCCTAACCCTAACCTTAACCTTAACCTAACCCTAACCCTAACCTTAACTTAATCCTAACCTTAACCTTAACCTTAACCTAACCCTAACCTTAACCTAACCCTAACCCTAACCCTAACCTTAACCTTAACATTAACATTAACCTAACTCTAACCTTAACCTTAACCTAACTCTAACCTTAACCTAACCTAACCTTAATCTTAACCTAACCTTAACCTAACACTAACACTAACCCTAACCTTAACCTAACCCTAACCTTAACCTAACACAAACCCTAATCCTAACCTTAACCTTAACCTCAACCTAACCTTAACCTAACACTAACCTAACCTTAACCTTAACCTAACCGTAACCCTAACCTTAACCTAACCCTAAGATTAACCTAACCCTAACCTTAACCTTAACCTAACCTTAACCTAACCCTAACCTTAACCTAAACTTAACCTAACCTAACCCTAAACTAACCCTAACCTAACCTAACCCTAACCCTAAACTAACCCTAACCCTAACCTTAACCTAACCTAACCCTAACCCTAACCCTAACCTTAATCTAACCCTAACCCTAACCTTAACCTAACTCTAACCTTAACCTTAACCTTAACCTAACTGTAAGAGTCACCAGTTAGCACAGATACTGGTGATTAAACGATACTGGTGATGAAAATACTTTGGGTAGTGAAGTGCATTCAACCTTATTTTCTGCTAGTAATCTCTGGTTTTATTTCTTTTATTTATCGTGGTATATATTATAGGGTTTTATGTTAGCATCAGGCTAAACTGTTTGTGACTTAGGGTGGTTTTGATATTTAAAGTTTCTAAGATGTATACATGCAGCTTACGCTGCAATGTAAAAGTCAGAGACCAACCTCTTATTGTTTGATTTCTACTAATTTACTGAATTTACTAAATTTACTAAATAAGGAAAACTAAAAGGAGCAGCACATTCAGCAAAGAATTGTACTAAAGTATTATTTCAATATTTAACTTTTCTGCTATTTTTCACTTTAACTCTTCCATTCTTACATTTTAAACCCATCCAGTCACGGCTGTGTCCTCCCAAGAAAAGCTGCTCCAAAGCTTTCACTGATACCATGCTCCCCTTGAAAGAGACTCTAACACTCACACAAGCTGCTACCTACACACACCTCAGCTGCCTTGCACATCTAAAATGGCTAAAGGAGATATTTCTTTTTCAAAAACTGTGGAGGGATTAAAAAAAAAAACTGTGACTCCTTTCAACTGTACAGGATCAGCATTCTGTACTCTGTATTGAGTATTTTTCTGAGACTTTTATTTTGACATTACATTATATTTTATATTGTTCTTGTTTCATGTCTCCGCGTGTCTGTGCAGGCCTTGCATAAACAATTTCCTTTAAGATCAATAAAATTTTGATTCTGATTCAGAAAAGACCCTTATGATTCAAGTCTGTGGGTCTGAAGAGATGTGCAGTCGTCAAAAAGCTGTTATTATGAAAAGGAAACACACATTAAGACCAAGCGGAGGAAAATTTAAAACAGAACATCCGAGCTGTGGATTAATTTTTTATAGAGTAATAGTTGTAAGTTTTTAATTGGAATTAATTAAGGTTAGAAGCAGGAAACTTCCGAGATGGAACTTTGGAGGTTTTTAAAAGAAGCTTGGGAAAGTACCCTTGCAGATTTGTGCAGAAAAACTAAAAGCAAAAATTACATTTACATTTACGGCATTTAGCTGACGCTCTTATCCAGAGCGGCGTACATCAGAGCTCGAGTCCACGTCTGTATCTTAGACCTGTAAAGATAAACTTAAGTCAATCATCCACAATTCAACCAGGACACTGCGCTCAGTACACCTAAACAACACCGGTCAAAAATACCTAAAGCACCTGTCAAAGAAAATCAAGAGTTACTGGTAAGAGTTAGGAAGAATTTATTTATTTATTAATTTATTTTTTTGGTAGTAGTAAGCATCCATTTCTGAGTAGAAAATATTTAAATATTTTAAATATTTCAATTGTTTGGGCTTTTATACACCACATTTCTTTGTAAATGCACAATTCATACTGAAATACGAATAGACCTTCAGCTAATTGTAATGCAATTAAACTCACCTAGGTGGGCTCATAGATGCTGAAACTTTTTTAAGACTAACAGTACACCAAGTTCTTTTTTCCTACTTTGGCTTTTACTCAAATGTGCCCTTTTTCTCCACGGCTACCTTTGAGGCTGTTTGTCATTGGAACATTCTAGTCATATATTAACTAGCCCTAGGATACGAGACTGGGATACAATACTCCAGAAGTCTGCAGAGTCACACTCTCGTTTCTTTCTCTCCCGGCTTCTCAGTTTCTTTCTCATAATCTGTGCTTTTATTGGGCTCCATGACCCTTCCAAGACCTCCAATTAACATCCCAGCATAAGGTCACTCGGAAATAAACGACCAAAGAGAAAAAGGGAGAGAGAGTTGTGTTTCCTCTCTCCTTCTCCTCCGTGCCAGGCTAAATGTCAGGTATTTTTAGCCACGGCCAGGTCCACAGGTTTATGTCCAAGAGGGATGGGAGGGGAGGGGCTGGGCTGCTCAAGACGGCGTCAGGTAAGAGCTGTGGATTAAATACTGTAGACGATGGTTTTGGCCAAAAATCAAGTCATAATTCTTCCCTTACCCAACTGAACTCGGAAGTCAAGATATTTCTGTGTCCAAAAATTGCCATTTTACCTGCAAAATAAAGTACATAGTGATCAGCCATAACATTAAAACTACCAGCCCGATATTGTCTAGGTTCCAGGATTCATCAGACCAGGCCACCTTCTTCCATTTCCCCATGGACCAGTTCTGATGTGCCTGTTGGAGGTGCCCATGCAGCGAGTTGTGATACACAGTGTGTTCTGGCACCTTTCTTTCATAGCCAGGACTAACTTTCAGCAATTTGTGCTACATTAGTTCATCTGTGGGATCAGACCAGACAAGCTTGCCCCACACATCAGTGAAGCTTGGGCACCCATGACCCTGTTGGTGGTTCACCAGTTGTCCTTCTATGGACCACTTTTGGTACTAACCACTACATACCAAGAGCACCACGCTCGCTGTTAACTGGCTGCCTAATATTTCCTACTCTTAACATTGAGATAATCAATATTATTAACTTCATTTCTCTATGGTTTCTGATTGCAGAACTTTGTAAATCGAGTCACCTGATGTTTCTTCTTATTCAAGAGTATTAACAGAGAATTTGTCTTTTGCTTCTATCACTCTGTTTGGAAGACTCTACATTAGATGTTTGTACTCTCCTGTGAGAATTTGATTGTACTCAGCCACAACAGCATTACTGAGGTCAAGTATTGATGCTGGAAAATTAGTTCTGGATCACAAACACAACTCACCCCGAAGATGTTTGACGAGATTGAGGTCCAGGCTTTGCACAGTCCAGTCAAGTTCCTCCACAAACCACTTCTTTATTGATTGTGTTTTTTTTCCACTGGGGCACAGTCAGGCCAAAAAAAAAAACAATGTTGGAAGTACAGTTCTCCAGAGTGTCAGTCTGAGCTTTAGCATTAAGAGTTCCCCTCACCGGAAAAGTGGGACAAAAACATGACAAACAGGCCCAGACCATTATTCCTCCTGCACCAAACTTCACAGCTGCTACTTTGCATGTTTGACAGGTTGTTTTTCCAAGCAAACCTACGTTCATCTGATAGTGCCAGATAGTGAAGCATGATTCATCGCTCCAGGAAATGTATTTATACTGAACCAGAGTCCCACTGCTATGTGCCTTACACCACTCCAGCCTGGCATTATGCATGCTGATCTTAGACTCATGTGTAACTGCCCCCCCACAGATCCAACTCCATAAAGCACTGAACAGTTTTCTCTGTTAACACTGCTGCAACAAAGAACAAGAGAATAGAAGAACAGGAGAACAGGAGAACGGGAGAACAGAAGACTTGGCTGTTATCTGCAGTCCTATTCTGTGTACCTCACAGCTGAGCTGTTCTTTCTTCTAGGTGTTTACACTTTATAGTAACACTTAATGCTGACTAGGCTGGCTCTAGTAAGGTAAAAATGCTGAACAGACTTGTTAGAAAGTAGCGTCTTATGACAATGGCATGTCAGCCGTTTTTCTGTGAAGACTGAATAATGGCGTGCCTGATTTCTGGCTCCTGTTAGCTATGGATAAGGCTGAAACAATCACAACACGTTCATTTTAAGGGGAGGTCACATACTTGTGGTAAAAACAAGGTCTACATAGAAGAAAGGGAACACACCTATAGGGGCTAGCGCCATGACAAGACAAACTGCCCATGCAGTGTAAGCTTGACGGGGCGTGTTCGTGAAGCAGCTGTTCTTTGCCTAGACTACTTGTCAGAGCCCACTCTGAACTCTTAATGACTTAATGATTAGCTGATTAGCTCAATCAGGTGTGGTACAGCAGGGAAGCCCTCTTTTCCCATTCATTTTCCATTCGTTTATCTTGCAGTTTCCCACTCTGTTCACAGTTTAACACCGAGAAGTAATGCAGACAGAAATCCTTCATTAGCCAGGAAGTTACTGTCTCTTGATAAGTTATATACAGTCATCAAGCATGAGATGTTTCAACTAATTTCCTGTTCTTTTCTAAGAAAATCAACAAAGCCTAATATCTTGTGTGTAGTTAAAATTTCATGGAAGGTTCATCCTGCCCTATAATTTAAGTCTGAATGATGGCAGCATCAATAACATCTAGCATATGCCTGACACTTCCTGGAGCGCGTGTTCTTTACAGATGTCCGTCCCGTGTGTCAGGCAAGGTGACATTGGTCCTGTGCTTTCTGCTGATCTGGCCACACTCACCACGCTCTGCACGCGTCAAGTGCCTCGGCTCTGACTGTCTGCTCGTTCTCGCTGAGGAAACAGTGAGACGCCGCAGAGATGCAAATCAAAGCAGAGGACGAGAATAGATGCGGCCAAACCGCTCCCACCGATCAATTTTCCCCCGACATCGACAACAGACTATTTATGTGCTCCTTCTCCTGCATTGCAATTAACCTTTTATCTCACTCAGTTTCACTTACAAATGATTCTCTGCGCGAGCAAACCTGTGAATAAATGTGCTGCCTGGCCGAGGTAATTGCGTATTGATACGGAGGCAGCAGTTGATCTTGGACACATTCCGAGACTGTGTGCGTATGTCAGTGTTTATTCTCCTCTCTGACGAGCAGCACGTGTCATTTTTCATCCCAGAGAACAAACGGCGGCGCCGCCCGCTGCCCTTGTCGGCGGCTGGAGCCGCAGGGCGGAGGGTGAGAGATCGGGGCAGCGGGTCAAGGTGACCCTACGATGCTTCCGGTCACTTCTAGACGTCCGGAAGCTCCATGTGGGTCAAGGTGACTCCATAGTGCTTCTGGTCACATCCAGAAACTCCAAAACCACGGTGCACTGGGCACTCATGCACAGTACAATATGTGTCCAGGCGATGTTATTTTTATGAACATTTTTAGCGTGCATCTTCCCCGTTCCAAACTTATCCGTCCTTTTTTTCTAGCCCAGTACACAGACTCAGCTTCCCCACGGACTGACTAGGACAGCGCGGTTCCCCCTGTGGCCACACGACACTGAGTTAATCAGCAAAAGGCAGACATGGCATCCGAGCCCCATCTTTCTGATAAGGGGCTAATTGAAGCACTGCCATCAAGCAGAGGTCATCTGTTCCCCCTCGTCCACTCAAGGGGGCTCTCCCTCCCTGCGTGTCCACATCAGCTCTGTTACAGCTGAGGGGCCTGGAGCAGCGAAATTTATTTGGGTGTTTGTTGGCTCTGGCCCAGGCTTCACTCACACAGTGCGTTTCTTACTGCAGTGCTGGTGTTTACCTCTTTCACCGCTCTCCTCTTCATGAGCCTGCTGGGGGCTTTGGGTTTCCCCGTTTGGGCCATAAATGACTGAAAGCTTTCTATCCATTTTTCTCCTCTGGTCGCTATCCAATTCCTCTTTCTCTCCCTCTCTCTCTCTCTTTCTCTCTCCCTCTCTCTGTCTATCCCTCTCTCGCCCTCCCTCTTCCCCGTGAAGCACTTATCACTCAGCGCATGGTAAAAGCTAATTACACTAACAGCACCTGCGGGATCCATTTTTTGGTCTGACACTTTGAGGAGTCACGGAGTCATTAGGCCCGGTGATTCATGGCAACTCTTCAAATCTGGTACGGGTGCTGGGAATTTTCCGCCCCCGGTCACTCATCTCAAAACCGGGAGCTGCGGGTAAAACGCCCGCGGTGCTGTATTTATTTCACGACCCGCTCCATCGTTTTGACCCGGGAGCCGAGAGGAAAAATATCTTTTCATTCTCCAAAGACCGAACGCATGCGGTAAGTGATATACGGCCGGCTGCTCTGACCGTATGCTTCAGCTCCCTGCGAACGCTGTAGATTTAGTTTGATTTTAATGATTCAATAATAAACAGTAAAAGGATTAAGCAGCAAAGTTTATTATTAGCTGCTGCTATTTAACCTCCCACGCCCATTTTATCGTCTGTTCCAAACGACTTTGCCCGAGGGAGACTCCAGGATGTTTATTAATTGCCGGCACCAGGTAAACAGTTCTCCAGCAGAGGAATTAGTTGGCAGAAATAGTAAACAAACCACCCATCCCCAAGCTTGTTAGCCACTCCCAGTGTCGGGCTAATTAAAGCAGACTCCCACACCTTAGTGTGTGGAAAGTGCGGGGCGATGGGGGGCGATGGCGGAGGATGAGGAAGAGGATGGATAAAGCTGTCCAGCTGCTCAGAACTAATGGTCGTTAAAAGCTTCTTGGCTTGGATATGTTTTTATTTCGATGTAGAACCTTTACATTACACTTTTAAAGAATATTTATTGTGCAATGCCTTCTAAGAACCGTTTTTTGTTCCATAATTTCAATCAATGTTCTTTGGAGAACTGTATGGGAAATGAGATGAATGTGAAGAACGTAATCTTCACTCCTTTAGAAGTTTCTTCACATGCTTCCTACATGTTTTTTATGGTTCTTCCTGGATGTCACTCACAGATCCCTTTGTGGAATCTTCTTGAAGAGTGGAGGAATAAGGTTCTTTACACACCAAAAAGGGTTCTTTTAAAAAGCATAAGTTGAAAGCTTTGGGGGGAAACCATTAGTTTCTTCACGTCGCAGCTATAGACCCCCAGCCCCCAGCCTCCTTTGTCCTTCAGAGAGAGAGAGATAAGAAAATCAATGAGCCTTTATTAACCCACTCGTGCAGCGGAGAGGAGAGAGAGGGAAGTGTTCAGTAGAGCTGGTGTGTGTTTGGAAAGGAGGGCGAGGGGTCAGGAAGTCTCAGGTATCGAGAAAAGATCAATAGAGGAGAAAAACAGAGAGGCAGAGATAAAAAGGACAGGATGTATGATGGTGTATATCTCAGACATTTAAGGTGGCTGTGAAAATATTTGTGTCCAGTAAAGGAAAGAGGGCCTATTTACGTTCACGTTTATGGCGTTTAGCAGACGCTCTTATCCAGAGCGACGTACATCAGAGCTTAAATCGTCTACGTCTGTTCTTCATACCTGTAGAGCTAAACTAAAATCAACACCTGCTTTTAACCAAATTACTGCCAGAGAAGATACACACCTTAACAAACCCTGTCAGAGAAAACAGTCAGAGGCTCAAACACAAGTAAGGACAAACCGTTTAGAGGGTAAGTGCCTGTAAGGGTTTTGCAGTTTTATTTCTTTATAAAGATGTAGTTATTTGAGTATACAAATGACAGTATGAAACTAATACAGAAAATAAAAATAAAAAAACAACAACAAATAAGATCAACATAAAATAAGAAAATTGAAAACATAGATGACCCCATGGTGGCGCAGTGGGTAGCACTGTTGCCTCACACCTCCAGGGTTGGGGATTTGAATCCGGGTCCTCGTGTGTGGTGTGTGTGTGTGTGTGTGTGTGTGTGTGTGTGTGTGTGGCGCCTGTAGACCCTGGGATAGGCTCCAGGTACCCACGACTCTTAGCGGTTACAGAAAATGAATGAAAACATGGATACTATGTGTAAAGTAAAACCTGTTAAATGAAAAAGAAAGTTAATAAACAGAAACACAGAGTGCATTAAGTAATGTTTTCATAGCCTTGGGTCATAACTGACGAAACTTTACCGCTCAGCAGGTCATCGCAGGGTTCTTAAAGGCGAATAGTCGCCAGGGCAGAGACGCAGCTCGGCCTCACCCCATTAAGGACTTTGTATATATGGAGCAGAACCTTAAAATCTATTCTAAGTGTTACAGGAAGCCAGTGCAGACGAGTTAAACCTGGACTAATGCGCTCTCTCCTCTTTGTGCCGGTTAATGAGTTTTGGATGTCGGGGCAGGTGAAAGTACATTAAAGTGATCAGTCATTTCAACATCTTTTTGATTTAGAAGTGCTTGTGCATTAGCTGTGTTTTTAAGGTTTAAAAAAAGAGTTTTTGCTCCACCTGTTAGTGCGAGAAGCTTCTGCTTCCAGAGCAGAACATCATTAAAACAAAAGTTGATTAAGCTTTTGAGTTTGCTGTGTCCAATTTGTGCCGTTATGTAATGTGAAAACATCCTTCACCGAGGTTTTCTGCACACATTGTGGGTTTAATCAAAAATTCCCGATGTAAGATTATAAATATGCTGCCAGCAACGTACCTTCCACTGTGGGTGGGTTTAGGTGGTGATGGGCTCTAATCCAGAACCGACACTGGACATCATCCCCCACAGTGCTGCAGCAGACGTACTGTAAGGTTCTGAAGACTTGTCAGAAGTTCTCTGGACTAATTCATGTTTCTAGGTTAGAACTGGACAGCTGGTGTTTAACTGAGTCAGTCTGCTGCAGCGCCACCTTGAGGCAGACCAGAGGTGTAGATCTAGTAAACATTGAAGACAAATACTAAAGACTGTTGCAATTTTTGTATTTTAGAAATTTCTTTCAAAAACATTTTATAAACGCATGTTCTTTTCCCCAAGTGTAGATTTTAAGATTTTCTGGGGGTTCTTGAGGTTAATTAAGGGGTTCTGGACCTCCACTATTTCACGCCCTGGCTCCACTACAGAGAAGAAAATAGCAGGGCGACACTCCGGCCAAGAAAATCTCTAAATGCTGTTACGGGATTATCAGAGCTCCCTGTCCTTTTGGACGAGGTCTAATGGATTCTTTGGCATGTCTGTGATTTTCAGCTCATTATCAAGCTTGGGCTAGAAGCAAAAGGGTTAAATTCTTAAAGCACAAAAAGAAAAAAATAGACAAGCTGATTTTTTAATGGTATCTAGTTAGATATACCTGGGGGGTATTGCATGGTGTAACATGGTATAGCACGTGGAACTCATTTAGTGGCAGCAGTGAGAAATAATGGATTTAAAATGATGACTTTTTGTTGTGGCCAGTGACATCCGCAACCTCTACGGGTTAAAGTGACCTTTGACGGAGGGGCTCTCTCGGAGACGGAGCGGTGGCAGCAGCAGTCATGTCTGAGGACGGGAGTGGATGAAAGCTGAAGTGGCGTTCTCCTTCAGGCTGGCCCACTTGACCTTAACGAGCTGTTTAGATCAAGCAGACTGAAGCTTTGATGCAAAAATCAAGTGAGTTTCTGTTCCTCGAGGAGGGACACTGCATGCATGTGCGCTGATGTTTCTGCTGCTTTGTTTTGAGCCTCAGAGACGATTTTTCACTTCCATACACCAACGAAAATAATATTTAAATAATAAAACCATTTAGATGGGCAGTGAGTGATTTTTTTCACATTGATATTACTAAGAATATTAAACAAAACTAAAAAGAATAATATAAATCCCATTCTACAGTAAATAGTGATGTTATGTTCAGTCTATCAATGTGTTCTTGTTTCATCAGAAACAACTGGTGTAAAATAAACACCAGTGTAGAATACTGGAGAAAATACTGCAGAATCCGATAGATGCATTTGATACAGCGATGTGACGTCAGTGCCATGTGATGTTAATGGCCCATCAAGGACACAACCTACCAAATATTCTGTTTTTTGATTGATAATGTAAACAATAAGCAGTAAGCAATAAGCAAAATTAATGTTATGTAAATGCAACTTACACATCCATGCTTCATTTGAAAATAGAGACTGTCTCAGGCGTTTATCATCTGTGAACTATTCAGAAATTAGAAAACTAGGCCTCTTGCTATTGCTAACTCATTTCTTTTTCCCTATATTTATTTTTTAAAAACCTCTTAACCATGTTTTTTTCTTACTTTTGCTTATACCACTGACTTTTCTTTGACAGGGTTTGTTAAGGTGTGTAACTTAGCTGGCAGTAATTTGGTTGAATGTTGATTTAAGTTTAGCTTTTAAGGGCATCTGCTAAATGACGTAAACATAAATGTAAACCTGGTTCGACAGGATCAGTCCTTCATTAAATTAAATCAGGAGCTGCTGATGGAGTTTCTCAATCCAAACAACGGCTGAAAGAACCAAGGAGGAATCTGGAACCGAACCTGTGTTGTCCTCACCAGCTCACACAGTATCAACTACTGTTACACACAGAACTAATCTGATACTTTTACTGCTTTACTGATTGCATTTTGTATTTTATAATAACTTTGATTGCAGAAAGTCACATTTTCACATGCTGAGAAAAACGGTTTTAAACAGGTGAATACGGTAAACCGCCTGATTCAGAGTTCCGCTTCAGTCATTCACAGATTTTTTTGTTCGCAGAAACCCCCGGAAATTCGCAGAAACCTCAAATATCCTCTGCATTTCTTTTTTGCTTTTTTATGTGAATATATTTTTTTCATGCATTGTAGTGCTCAGTTGTTAAGAAGAATATAATGTACTAATTTTGTAACATAAATATTAACATAAATGTCCGTATAAAACATACATTTCCGTATAAAAAATAACTATAAATGTTTTGGTACTGTTGAGAGAACACAAAGAAAGGCATCTTGGGAGGTGAAACACTGCTGTACTCAGAGGCGGGAGGTTTGAAAGTAGCCAATCTGAGAGCGTTATTTGTTTCTCCTTGCTGCTGATTGGCTG
>JBBIGA010000018.1:19672408-19682411 GCA_037576975.1 Alestes dentex | reverse complement strand
ACACACACACACACACACACACACACACACACACACACACACACACACACACACACACACACACACACACGCACATGTCAGGTTATTCAAAGGGTGACTTGTCAACCATGTTTAAGCAAGAAACTCAAGACTGGGAAACATCAGCTGTCCCGGTGCTGCCTCGCTTCCACGACCCGCTCGGTTCACCTCGACTGGTTTCTCCTTCAGTGGAGATCTGCCTGCACTGTGTAGGGGTGATTAGTTACATCACAGGAAATTAAAGTTATTTTTGTCAGTATGTGGTGTTTTCTTCTGTTTTCAGGTCAGTAAGTGGCGTGATCTTGTCAAGCGAGAGTTCTCGGTTTATGTTCTTGGAAAAGGTTCTTAACTGGTTTTTGCCTTGAATGGCTGTAAAGACGTCTCCCAGAAGTGGCCACCTGGACACGTCTTCTTATTTTCAGCTTGTTTTTGAAGTACGTGGTGATGCAGGGGGTTTTAATTTTGTCTCATAGAGCCAAAAACAGCTTTACTAGCAGTATTAATTATGGAAACTAAATATTTAAAAAAACAATATATAACTAGATTTGATCTTTTCTATTAAAAAACACAAGAATTTAGAAAACAGAATGATTAATCTGAACAGTAAATTACTTTATGAACATACCAATGTGTACATATATATACAGGTCACTTCTCCCCTACTGTAAATTCAAGTATCTTTTTAGTGTATTTTTTTACTGGTGATCTAACTTTGCTCAGTACGGTCACAGCTGTTGCCATGATCTCCAAAGCGCGGTTTCACTCTGACAGTCCACAAAGCGATTACAAACCAAGGAGTACGAAGAATGGCACCACGTGTGGCTGCGCTTCTCTGGGTGTCCATTTCGTAATTCCCTTTATAATAATATTTTCCATTAAAGTGGAATTTAAAGTTTGTTGACGTCTGATTGTTGGAGTTATTTACATTTATACACATCGTGAACATGTTTCCAGTTCGTCAATACAGGGTTGATTACGAAGGTGTCTGTGTTTCTGTAATATGGAACACATGCATTTCTTGGCTGCACAGCTCCTTAAAGAACCCTCCAACGAAGGTTCTCAAACCGGTTCTCGGGCCTCAGATGTTTTTTCCTGTGCTGGCCTGAAGAAAAAAGTGAGGATCTGTTTGAGAATCGCTGCTTTAGAGTTAGAAAAGCTTCAGATTTGTTCTCAGGAGTGCATCTGAGAGTTTTCTGCATGAGTGTTGGGCGGAGGTTTGTTTACTGACTCCGAAATGTTTGGTTGGGAATCGTAAATAACGTGAGCGTTTTCTCGTGTTGGCTTGAACGTCTGGCTACGAAGGGACTGGGACATTCCTGAGGTTTTCCATGAGGTCTGAGTCTCGCGTGTGATATGGCAAACAAACGCCATGTGGCTGAGAACCCTGGAGGTTCATGCAGGAACAGCACTGACCTGGGACCAGTTCCTGACCTCTGTATTTTAATAAATATGCCACTGTGGTGAAGATCAAATGTGTTGCTGATAGCCTTGTACATGTTTAACCTTCCTGATCCCCACCTCAGCTCTCCGACAGGAAGAACTCTTGTATCAGTGTCCCTCAGTGACGGGCGGCCTGTCAGGCAGGGTTATTGCTGGCATCCACGTGACGGGCGGGACGTCCGAAGCCTTAATTAGCCTGGTGCTGTGCTACGTGGAACCTCCACCTTCTGAAGGACAGAGCCGTCTGTCCTACTTCGCCGATTTAAGGTGACACCACCTCGGTTTAAACGCACTGGAACCCAAAACCTCATCCTCTGGAAATCATGCTAGAGGATTTCCATGCAGATGGACCCGCATTCCTGGAAAGCTGCTTTGTTACGATGTCTGTTGTTAAAATCACTAAACAAATTAAATTGAAATAAACCGAATGTGCGCTGGCCTGACTGAACAGTCGTCAGCCTTCTCTGTGTGTGGGAGGTGTTTCTTCAGTTATTCCAATGCCTCCGCTAAACAGTTTATCTTTATTAGGAGCCGGTATAAATACTGGAAGGAGGAGAGGGTGAGAATGTTTTCACGTTATGCTCTCTGGCCCTTTGGCACAATAAGTCCATTAAGAGTCCGAGTGTATTTGTAATACTGGAGATCTCTGCGGTCACACCGAAGGACGTCCAAGAGAGTAGAATCTGTTTCTGCTTTATTGGCAGGTAATGCTCTGAACTGCTCTTGCATATTTTTAGATGGTGAGTATGAAGTTTAATCCACTCAGATAGTCCAAATTTTAGTAATAATAAGAAGAATACGGATAAGAATTAAGAATAAGAATAGTTGTTTTAATATATTTTTCTTCTTTTTGTTGTTGTTTGTTCTTCTTCTTCTTAATATAATTTTCTTCTTATTATTACTATAATTACAACAATTGTGAACAAAAGCCTTTGTGCATTGGATGGTGACAGTATGCCCTTTATGACTGAGAAATCCTGAAGGGATCCAAAGTAAACTGGAGGCCGCAGCGCTGCTTTCCAAGCCATAAATCTTCGGCTTCTTTAGAACGACTGGCTAAATTACTCCCAGATCACTTCATTCAGACGAGCAGGAAGTGCCTATTTTCTTTCACGGCTAACCTTTGACAGATGCTTGTGAGTGGTTCAGGTTTACAATAACTTCTACCAGATGTGTCACAGGCTCTCAGTGAAGCAAGCAGAGCTTTCTTTCAGAGGTTCTTGCTCATGCGAGGAACCCCCACCTCCACCACTTGATGCAACACGAATTTTCAAGTTTAGAAAGCGGCCGCTGCCGTCGCCAGGCCCTCCAGGATTGGCTAATTGCCTCTGCCATGCCCGTCTGCAAGCGAAAGCGAGACGGATTTCTGCATTATTTGTTGCAGTAAATAACCATGAAAGTCAATGGGGCATGAACAATTAGCAAGCCTATTTTTTATCGTTTTTTTCTCGGTGGTGTCTGATTCCTGGAAACCTCCACCGCCTTGGTGGGTGTAAACAGTTTGATGAGGATCTTCACAGAAGGGCTAAAATTTTCACAAAGATAAACAGTGATTTAAGGAAACATCCGTAACCCACAGTACCATTATCTTCTAGTACCTTTACGTTCCAGACTTTGGTGTGATGATTTACACACGGATGAATGGAGTTTAGAACCTCCTCTCCAGTCCTTGGTATATCTGGCCAGATCAGCAGCTCACAATAAAATCCTCTCGGAGAAGCAAGTATTGCTAAAAAGCCAAGAGTGTTACACAAACAAGGCCCTCTTTGAAAGTGTATCTACGTCTTTAGGAGGGAATTTATCCATTGAGTCTGTAGAATGTATCTCTGGTGCTCTCAGACAGGCCGGCTATCACTCCAGTGAGTCCTCGCCTAGTTATAAACCGACAGACGGGGGGGGACTGGCTTGCTTGTCTATTCATGGCTCAGGCAGCTTTTGATCTACTCTCTCTTTGGAAATCAGGTGTATTTCTGGTTCCCTGTGAAGGTGGAGTGATCTGCCTGTACAGGGAGGGGAGAATAGAGCATAAGGAGATTGAAGAGGAATGATAATGAAATAAGAAAGCGCTGTTGGGAAAATGTACCATCTTGTCAAATATAAGCAGCTCACATGTAGTTGATGGATACAGAGCACATAAGGGGGAAGCGGAGACGTTAGGGAATTTGTGTCACCATCTTTAAGACAGATGTTTCTTCTGAGTCGGAGGAGCACGTAAAAGCTGGAGGTGATGCTGTCGGCCCCCAAGAATTCCGAGACGTTTCCCTGTCACCGGAGCCCAGCTCAGCGTGGGGTTATCACGCTCTCGTGAGATGATGGATTATCACTGTAATCGCACCTTCACAAAGCATACGTCCTTATCGAGGGTGACTCATGCACGCCGAGCTCAAATCTGTTTATTCAGCAGCGTCTCACCGACGTTCGACATAAGCACCTTCAGAGCAAGACAGCACTGATGTTCTAACACACATGGAAGCCATTCCCACCTCTCCCTTGCTGCTACACTCTCTCTCTCTCTTTCTGTTTCTCGTGTTTCTCTTTGTTTTACACGCGAGAGGCCTCATCTGCCTACGAGGATATTAAACCCAGATGGTCCTGTGTTTTGGCTGCTCTGTGTTTTCCTAGCAGAGGCACAGAGTGACTCAAAGCCAGGTATTTGTCACAACAAGCGCGCCGGTTCAGCCCGAGGCCTCGAGGCCGAGCGCTTGCTTTCTCGTGTTTGTGATTAATCGGAGGAGCAGGTCCCTGTTTTCCCCCAGTGCTTGTTGAAATGAAGAGCACAAATTGATTATACTTTGACAAATATCATTTCTGTCATTCCTCAACATGTAGATGTCCCTGCAGGGAGGTCTTTTAGTTTGCACCTCCTTCCTTTTTCCTTCTTCTGGGAGATCAAGACCCTGAAGAGAAGAAGAAACATTTGTCCATTTAGACACCTGCTGTCTTTCAATTTGAAGCAGTCTATTAGCTCCCCTTGCAGTCGGCTGCGTTAGGTGTTTTGATCTCATGCGCTGTCCCGTCTCTGTCCATTAGCTGCCTGACTCTCGAGGTGACCTTCAGCAGGGGTTCTGCCCCACTGCTCATCCCGAAGCCCACCAGTCCTTCACTGACCCTGATTCCAAGGAGAGGCTAAGGTGCAGAAGTTTCAACCCTGAAGGGCCAATAAACACCATTTTCTTTGGTGGTAGAGGTTTTTGAACCTTGCAGTTCCATTTCGACAAGAAAGAGCGTAGCTTGGAGCTAAACCAGAGTAATCTCGTTCCACTTTCTAGTATTCCCTTGGTGGAAGTCTTGTGGGTTTATGTGACGTACCGCATAAAGGTCATGGTTTACACTAGGCCATGTTGTTATTTTCCACCGTTTATTGGATTTTTATGGATTTGTAATGGCCAGTGTTTTTGTTATTACTTATTCTTTAAGTTGACCAGTGCCTGGGAGCTTTTTTGCTCATCAAAGTTTAATGACCAAAACTGTGAAGAGTGTGTCTGGAATGCATGTTAAGTGGTATATTTACACCCAGGTTAAATGTTTTCTGTTCTGTCTGCTGGCAGATGGTTTGGCTGAAGAATGGCTTAATTATCGAAATGCAGTGACAGACGTTTTTCAAATTCACACTAGAGGAAGAGGCTGTAAATCGGATGCTCGCTGTCTTGCGATTAACTCTAACGTGTCTGATTAAACCAGTCTGCAGTGCATCAGCGTAACGGAGTGCCTCAACCTTTAGGCCAGCTGTCTGTTGCCGGCACTCACTCAAGCGGTTTGTTTGCACAGAAGATTAAAGCGTTCGGTCAGGTGCTTTTTGTCATCACGAAACTACTTCTCTCCTCTTTTTCCTCCCCCCGGCTCTGCTCTCTGGAAACCGTTCCAGAACAGATGGCGCTGCCACCTTTGTTTTTTACGAGTCGTTAGACTTGACTTGTTGATGAAATGGAGACTTTCTGCCACCCTGCCCATGCAGATGTTTATCTTTACGGTTTAATGTATCATCCCTGTTGCTGCCACACCCCTCGGCCTTCCTTGTTGTTTTTCCCTTAAAAAGGAGCAGAGGCAGCCTGAAGGGCTCCTGAAGGGTCCAGTGTGTCGGACCCCAATGCAGGCGGTACGTTGTGGCGTTGCTAAGAGAGAGGCGAACTGGAGGCCATTCGGTCGTTATCTTGCGTGACAGAAATGCACAGGCTCTGGCCTAACGAGTCCTACCAGGCGTACTGCACCTTTGGGAGAAGCACATTAATTCCATCCTCTTCCTGAGTTCTGAGCTTGCAGCCGTATTTGGCGCAGATGCTGCCATTTTCCCAGCAGACACTCCATTGTTTAGTCATAAGCCCTTCCCTCTGCATTCCTCGCTGGCTCCTTCGCCTCATCCCTCATGCAGAATTACTTTCGTGGTTAAACCTCGAGAAGACCGGAGGCAGAGCCAACAAACACATACCATTTGTGGGTTTTTTTTTTGACAGGTGTGTTTTGGCGTTTAGGTTATCCAAAAGTCCACCAATTTTTCAAGGTACTCATGGAGAATACTCAGCTTTTTTAGAGCTGGAGTGCTTTGGGTTTTGTCATTTCGTCAACAGACGATTAGCATGCCGCCCATAATTTCCTGCCGTATTTCACAAGCGGTTTGCGCTCGATTGGAAAAGCGTGCATAATTCCACACTCCCTGTCATTTTAAGAGGGAATGGGATGGGGAGTGCTCATATTTGGCATAGCTTGCAGTCTTTTGTTCTGGAGCTGCTTTGGATGAAAAATTGGCTCCATCCACAAAATAAATGGCATTAAATTATGCACTAAGACCAGCCAAACCTTAAACCACGCTTTAAGTAGGACACAGTAGGACTCCAAAGCTCTTAGGACTTGATATATTGTTTTTGCAGCCCTCATAATACTTATTTCCTGTTGTTCATAGGCATTGCATTATATATTTAAGGCAGTGCACAACAGGGAGTGAACCTTGGCCTTGAAAGCTGCACGCCTTGCTGGTCGCACGGATGTCGAAAGGGCAGCTACTTTCGCAGTGGGTTAAGCCCTCTTCTTGGATGCTCTTCTGACATTGAGCGATGCAGAGCTTTCGGATACTCGCTAGCTTTGTGCTAATGAGGCAATTAAACCCACCCTAGCGTGCTGCAGAGGGGTGGGGGGGTGGTTGAGGCTGAGTCTGCTGTCTCAGCAAACAGCAGCCCGGAGAGGCCGGGATTGGCCTCGGAATACAGAAGAGGGTTCTACTGGGCGCCGCGTGCTGTTAGTCGCCCCCTCTGTGTTTCTGCATGAGCCTCGCTGCCGCCTGCACTCGCTGCAGGCCGGAGCTCGCTGACCCCCAGCCGGCCGCGCTATTACGGCTAATCTAATGTAGCACATTTGGCAGGTTCTCCTTTTCATTAGAGCTGATGTGTGCTGTAGTGAAACCAGCGTCGTGTGTCTGGCTGAAGTGGTTAGCTGCATATATGGACCAAACCCAGGAGGCATAATGCATCATGGACACACTAATTGAACAAGATGATACCCTCTAGGAAACTCTGAATATTTTATAACTTTTTATGTGTCTGAAGCAGATGCCTGGTGGATGCTTACCTATAGCTTATGTTTGACTGAGTGTTAATATTTCCTCTACATTAAGTATGTCAATATTGTTGAAGTTTCAAAGAGTATGTCCATCGCCCCATTCATACCGTTCATTTGTGGAAACGAAGATTTTCAATTTCAATTTGTTTTCAAATACTAGTAAAACCAACACATTTACATATCTCATTATTCAGCCCACAGCAGTTAGCCCCACCCACCCATTTAGCCCCGCCTCATGCTGCCTTATGAATGAGCTGTAATACAGGGCAGCCAATCAGAAAAGAGCTTCTTCAAATATATTAGCCTTAAAGGCACAGAACCGGCCTGTTTGATTCCAGTGGATAAACAGAGGTTGGAAAATGGTGTGCGTTATGTTTTTGGTACACAAACCCATGCGAATGTGATGGAAAAATGAAATAGAGAAGGAAAATGTCGAACATGGCCAGTTTAAAAACATCTTGGTTTAATGGAACTATTTGTCGTCGTTCTTCTGGCAGGACCTTGCTGCCCACACTTCGCAGTCCCTTCTGGCTGAGAAGAGCTTAGCCACTTTTTCTGAAGACAGTTTTTGGGCTTGTGTACTTGGGCGTTCTTGAGTATCCGACCCAGGTAAACCGGAGCGAGGCTGCTGAAGAGCTTCGGCTTAGCTGCGATTGTTTACCGCGTCCTCGCTCTCCTCTGACCATGATTTATTCATCCGTCGGCTCGGCCTCGCCACACTTCAGAGACCGGCCTTAGCCACAGGTAAACGCGAGCGAGCGTCCCGCGTGTTGATTGTACAATAGAAACAGGCTCTTTGTATTGTTAGCGCTGCGGCTCTCCTCTGGAGGAAAGTGCCACTCATGTCTTTCTCATCCCCCACCATGTTCTTCTCTGGCAAACAAAGCAAGGTGAGAGAGGGAGAGAGGGAGAGAGAGGGAAGGAGAGAGGGAGAGAGGGAGAGAGAGGGAAGGAGAGAGGGAGAGAGGGAGAGAGGGAGGGAGAGAGGGGCGGAGATATGCGAGAAATGATTGGAATTGTGTTCCCACGTTTACACAGCAACGGCGTTTGACAAAGGGGTCCTTCGGCCCAATTAAATTAAAGTGACATCAATTACGGCACTTTCTCCACCAGTGGCCTGACTCATGGCCCCGTCACCCGAGGAGGGGGAACACATTAGGGGCGGCAGGCTAATGTGTTTAAGGGAGGCACAATTAAAAGGAGCGCTGTCCCGATAACGACAGGCTTAGAGCTGCTCAGAGGGATTAACGGGCGTAGCTGCCCGTCTTCAAACGGGGGGCTTATCCAGGTTCTCTGTTTCGCTTCTGAGAGGAACGAGCGGCTGACGTTCCGCAGAGCGCGGTGGGACCGGGCCTCGTTAGCCGCACGCAGGTGTAGTGTGTGCGGTTAGAGGACGGAAGGGTGAGACAGGAGATCCGGAGGAGATCCCAGTGGAGCTGAACGGTATTGGGAAAATGTCACATCATGATAATTTACAGTTTCGCTGATATGTGGTGCGGTGGCCAGGGTGGGGGGTGGGGGGGGGCATGATAAACTGTTCCCAAACAGACCACGAGTTTAGCACAGAGCGATATATTAGACATTTTAATACACACTGGTAAAGCCCTGCCTTAATGAGAGACTAGTCTGTGTTACTCTGGTTCTTCACAGCTGGAACTCATCTGGAACATCTGGGATTGGACAAAATTAGAGCTGGGGGAGGTCCTGTCTGTACCAGTACTAGTGTCACACAGCAGTTGATATATAATGCAAAAGTTAAGCCAAATTAAACCAAAACTTAGGAAACTGCATTAAAAAAAAACCATAATATGTACTGAAAAACTGTCAAAAGTCTAGTCACATCAAACTGTCATTTTTTAGTCAGTGAAGTTCACTCTAAAACCTTCTATATGATCACTTTCTTCTCTTTATCCCATAGAATTAAGCTTATGTTTATTAGTGTGTATTGTAGACACATATGAAGTCAACAATTCACAAAATTCTGAGTTCTGTTTGGTTTGACAGCGCTGCCTGGATTCAGAGTGTTTTTCCATAAAAAGCAAAAATCAGTCATGGCTGAAAATGGGCTTTACATTAATTTGCTAAAGTTTCCATCTTCAGTTTGTTGGATTGTTCGTTTGTAAAATTATAAAATCTGGAACAACACGTCTCTGACACTCCAGACACAAGCTAACAGGTTAGCCCTGAACATGCTACACACACGTTAGCATGCTAATCAGAGTACAGAGCCAGGCTGTAGCTTTAAATAATGGACTCGACTCTCACAGCCCAAATGTAAATGAGCTCTTATCTGATTGGCTGCTTGTATTGTGGAAGACAGTGGAATTTCAGCCACCCCGCTTGGACGTCTGGGTCCTCTGGAGGTTGAAATGACGCCTTTTAGCCGCATCATTTCCAGAGGATTAGACTCGGGAGCGGAGGTCCATCGACTCGTTCCTGCGTCCGATCCAGGGCGGGGTTTATAAGCGGAGTAATCTGTGTCTGTCCGAGTCTCTCGCTGTGTACCTCTTCCACTTCACAATCGATCTGAGTGTAATTTGTTTTCTTTGCCTGTGCTTGCTTGAGTCTACCTTCTCGCCAGGCCTGTGTGTGTGTGTGTGTGTGTGTGTGTGTGAGTGTTTGTGTGTCAGGGTGTGTTTCTGTCTATAGGGAAACGGGCGGTCTGATCGAATCCACACATTACAGAGAAAAGCGGTGTGTAATTAGCCTTTGTCTCTTTTCCCTCTTGCACCCTGGAGGCCGATATATATATCACTGCCTTGATCGTTGGGTCATGTGACCCGGATCAATACCCAGAGATCAGCTCTTCTCTTGTGTGACAGGAGCGATCTGGACGGAGGTGTTTCCTTTTTTGGGTCACCTGGAGGGCACAGAGACCAGGACTCGGAAAAATGCCAATGTTAGAAACGCCTCCGAGCGAGAGAGAGAGAGAGAGAGAGAGAGGGAGAGGGAGAGGGAGAGGGAGAGAGAGAGAGAGAGAGAGAGAGAGAGAGAG
>JBBIGA010000018.1:19638580-19652227 GCA_037576975.1 Alestes dentex | reverse complement strand
ATATACATGTGTGTGTGTCTGTGTTTGTGTATGTATACAGTTTAGAAACATCCATTCATGCTGAAGTTCTCGGGAGAGTTTCAGTGCCCACGTTGCTGCACATTATTTACATATATCAATCTTAAAGGCAAAGCAACGGAAACCCACACAGCTGTCGAAAATGAAACAGAAGAAAAATGTAGAATATGAGCCCTTTAAAAACACCTTGAACAACCAGGTTCTTTAACGATTAATTGGTCAAAAATAATTTGAGTTTTGTATTATTACATGAAGATCTTGATTCATCACAACATCCAGTAACTCACCAGGAGCTGTGATTGGTCACCCTGTCAGAAACCCTATGATTGGTTAGAGCCGCATTTGCATATTGTAGCCTTCTGTGATATCAGTAACGCAGAAACCGATATCGTGATGATTAACAGGTGACATGCAGCCTTCATCCATTTGCTTCAGGATTCTCATTGTGATACCCATTTTGCTACTGTTTTACCTTCTCGAGCGCCCACCCAGCACTTTTCAAAACATGGATGTGACCAACATTGACTCCTGTGATGGCTCTTGGCAAAACACATCGTTGAAAGAAATGCATTGCTTTACTTTGGGTGAGTGTGGGGATTTGTGAGCATTTCTGGGTGATTTGAATTATTTTTAAAACTTCAGTTTGTGGAGAACAGCCATAAACTCTTTCTCCCTCTCTCAGGATTTGTCTCAATGTCTAGTGAAGTTTTGTTGATCCCTGCCGCCCACAGAAGCAACTCTGTAGGTAAGGACACTTAGAAAGCACTCATATCTTACATTTTTACATCATTTCTTTTGCCAGGTCGCCTTCTGAAATTTTGTGGGGAGGAAACAGGATCATGGGTCGATATTATTTTACCCCTTCCGCTATTTTGACATAGCCAGGTAATGCAGGTAAAAGTTACATGTTAAATAGATTATGGTGAAACAAGGATTTTGTCTTGGAAATGATATATGATTAAAAGTTTCTATCATGTGAAATTAACATGAATCTAAGTAAAGTTAAAAAAAGTTTATATTTCATGTTGACTTAAAAACCCAAATGGTGCAGTGACCAAGCCCGTCCCACACCTCAGGAGGAAAAACACTGATCCTAAAATGTGCAAATCAGTTCACCAGCTTGGAACAAATGGAGCAAAATCAACTTTTTTTAAAGTCTGTGGGGGTTTGAATGGTGTGTTTGGGTTTGTGTGTGTGTATGTGGAGAGAGAAAATGTGAGCGAAAGTTTGTCTGAATCGGTTCCACAGCGCTGCATTTGTGCTGCGCTCTGCGTCTCGCGAGAGCAACAAGTGAGGGAGGGAGGAGAGGAGGAGAGTCCACAGGAGAGGGAGAAAGTGGAGAGAAAAAGCAGCAGCTCGTCTCACCCTGCAGAATGGCCTGGAGGCTTTGAGCTTTGAGCCTCAGTGCTGTGCTGCACCACCATGCTGACATACACACACAGCTCCAGAGGAAAGCAGCTTTAACTCTTCTGCTCACTCCAGAGGGGACACGCACACACAGGACAGAGAAGGTACGCTCACTCTCTCAGCTGCCCTTTAATGCTGCATGACTCTGCCTGATGGGACTCTTAGGACTGTTTTAGGACATTTTTTAAACTGGGCTCAAGTGTGTAGTGGTTAAAATCGGCCGTGCTGGATGTACTCATGCAGAGCTGAAGTTTCTCCTGCTGCGTTCAGTCTGTTGCACTTCTCTGGGAATTCAGCACTTCTGATTTTTTTTTGCTGTGGGCAGCAGTCCTTGGCCATCTGCAGACACTTTTCCTTTTTTGCGACAAAGGGGGAAAAACTCCTTCATCTCTTTTTCAGCTCAGAAGTATTTAATCGCAGTTCACTGACTGGTTTAAAACTTTTGTTTGCTTGCTTTCCTTCCAGATCTGTCCCGGATTGGCCTCTGCCCACGGGAGCTGCTCCTACCCCAGGGGTTCTGCGGTCTCAGATCAGGTTTTTATAAAGTGGATCGGCTGCATTTGGAGAGGAGCAGTGAGGCAGAATGTGGCTGCTAAAGTTTGCTGTGGGACTCACAGCAGCACTCTGTGTCGTGTGTGGAGAAACCAAGACTGACAAACCTGCGGAGCAGCGGGTCAGCAGGTCCAAGCGCCGTGGTGGGGGACAAGACGCCCTTAAAGGGTAACGACTGGCCATAACTGTTAATGATCACATAAAAAAACACCTGCAGCGTTCATATAAACCCAGCTGCACCCAAAAGAACACAGTAAAGAGTTCATTTGACAGTCAAGAGTGATTAACTGTTGGTCACCAGTTAATGCTAACACTGATCGTGTTGCATAAAAAGTGGCATAATTGCATGTATTGATCTTAAAAGACAGAATGTACCTTATTCAGGTCTGTGAGTTTTTAAAAACATGCACTTTTACTGTTAAGTATAAGGTCATTAAATTTGACACCAGTGAGAAAATATATTTTAGTAATCCCTTCCATTTATACACCTTTCACACACTTAAGGTCACTTTGCATTCACTTTGCAAGCCTTATTCAGTTATGCTGTTCTTGCATGCAGTTAACTCCCTTTTTGTTACAGTAAATGCATGTATATATTTAGCAATGTGGTGTTCAGTGCTGTATAACCTTTAATCTTTTTTGTGAGAATCTTTTTTTCAAGATTCTCATGAAGTGATTAATAGGATATTTTTTAATTTTTTGGCAAGATTTTGATTTAGTTGTCACATAATAGTAGTTGTGCCTGATACAGCAACAGGACTAAACATTCAGAAGATACGTTTATGTGGACCTATTTCCTTTCACACAGAGACGGGGTAAGGGAGGCAGGATGGGGGAGTTGTCTTGATGCTGGCCCACATTCGTATCCTGTGGTTTGAGGAGCGATACAGGGGTCCAAGCGCTGAACTTGCCTCATAAATTGCTATTCAGCGTATACTCTTCACATTTCCTTACACTGGTCTGCACTGAGTCTTTTAGCCACAGTGTGTTAAATTGTGATGCCTTGGGAGATATGATGATGAAAGTAGTGAAGTGGTTCTCATGGTCCATCCCTTTGGCAATGGTTTGAAGGCAGGCACGTGCACAGATAGACCGCCGCAGCTGCCATGTGGCTCTCAGATTGTACAAGTATCCCTTTTAGTTGTGTATGTTGATTGTGTTTCATGTGAAGTCCACTGTTGTTTAAGATTCGTTTCGGTGAGGCAAAGTTGACGGGATTAAAGCTCAGGTACCATGAGCTTTGTTGTCCTTGGGCATGCATCACCAGCACCAACTGAATTTCCCCCACCAGACAGGATATAAAGGCACAGTAAAAAAAAAAGCCTGTTTAACCAGTAAAAAAAGGTTGGAAATGGACATGTCAGAATAAACTATGACATAGAGATGACAAGTGAACTTCAGGGAAAAAATAAAATACAAAAAAAATGTAGAATGTGGGTTCTTCAATAAAACAGAGCATTAAGACGTTAAATAGGAATTTGCGCAAAGGGGTGTTGCTGCTTAAGGATAATTTTGACTCACTTATTTAGTGCAATAAGAGATTCCACTACCACACACATCATTTTTTTAATTACCCACATTGTGACTGGTGGCTGTACAAATTTAGGCAAATTTTCTTTCACATTCAGTTCCCCTACAAAATGTGTATTGAAAAGTGACTTTCCTGGAGCTGTTTGAAAGTGATTTCCTGATTAAATCGTGTTTACTGTCCTTTTCCTCCAGACCCAATGTGTGTGGCTCACGTCATCAAACCTATTGCTGCCCCGGCTGGAAGACTCTGACTGCTGGCAACCAGTGCATCGTCCGTAAGTGTCAAACTTCTGTTATTTCTTTAACTAATCATAGACACTTCCTGCAGACTCAGTGGACAAGAGTTTACCCTGATGAAGAAACTGTACACAGCATGCTTTACACTGCACTGTAAACGTTTATTGTCCGCACAGCTGTGGCACAGTTCCCGCCCAAGGTGCCTGACCCTTCTCTGCTTTTAACATTACCCTAATGGCAGCTCAACACGGGCAGTTTGACTGCAGCTTTTGGTATGGATCCATCATCAGTATTATTGTTTTTTCCTGTAGCGCTGAATAGAGAGCTGTTGTAACTGCGTACCTCAGGAAGACTGTTGTGGGCTTTGTGTTCTGTGATTGCGCATTGGCCAGCAGCCTGCTTTTAGCAGTGGTGATGATATTGTTTAGCAATTGAAACTGAGGAAGTGGAGGTCATGCTCCACATCACGGCTGATTGACTGGAAAGTGCCAGCCAGTCTCGCAGAAAGAGGCTCACTTTCCTCTGCTCTCCAAAGCAGCCTCAGGCAAGCTGATTCTGTAAGCACATACAGCTCACAGCATGTCTCTGTGTTTAGGAGAGTGGAACTCTTGAAACAATGTTACCACAATACTTGAGCAACAGTGTGATTTTAATGTGATTATAAAGATTTGTCTACTGTTTTTTCAAATAAAGAGATTCTGTGTTGTATTGATATTGAGATTTCTAATACTTTTTGTCCCCTCGTTTGTCTCCCGTTTTCCCTCCAGCGATCTGCCGCAGTTCATGTGGAGATGGATTCTGCTCCAGACCAAACATGTGCACCTGCCCAAACGGACAGATTGCTCCATCCTGCGGCTCCAAGTCAGGTACCAAACCTGCCCCCTGGCTCTGGAGTTTGTGTGTGCTCAACACATGTGGTGTAGCAGCTGAGTGGGGCAGAGTGTTTATGTTCTCCTTGTCAGAGTGTTTGTCAGAGCCATGTTTCTGGCAGAAACTCTCTTTGTTAAGTTAAAGTAGTGTCCAATCTCTAGTCCAGCCTGACACATGATGTCATATATGAAGTAATTTCCTGACCGCTGTCCATCTCTTCTTTGTGTAAGTTGAGGGCCCAGACCACTTAAAAAGCACTTTAAACCCTGGGGAACTCTGGTTCTTGAGTGCTAGAGTCCTGCATAGTTTTATGAGTTTACACACTTCACTCAACTCAGCAATTAAGTATTAGTTTTCTTAATAACAGCTATACATCTAGCCGTTATTAAGAAAAGCAACATTACCACTCAGTGTAGGGTTCCGCTCATGAAGACTTCGATAATTAGTCTTTCAATTAGGGAAAATAGATGTTACACTCCAAATCTTGTAGGGCTTGTAAGATGGGTGCTCCGATCAGGATTTTTGCCACCGATACCAAGTACCGATTTTTTGTCTAGGTGATCGGCCGATACCAATGGCGATTCTGATGCTTCAAGTTTATATAACTGATATGTAAGCTCTCTGATCACCGTTAACTTTTTTCAGATAAAGTAATACTATAAATGCTGCCTCTGTTATATTTTTGTTATATTTTTACAGTAATATATCTAATGTAACTATTGTTTTAACAACGTTCTAAATAATCACAAAGAAGTATTCATTATATAGCGAACATTTTAATATGCCTTTACAAAGGGGTTTATGCATAACACTATGCACATCAGGATACTGAATATGAGACAAGGTTAGGGTGACTGCGGCGCCAAAACATTTACGTCCCCACTCATCGTGTACGTCCTCATGCATTGACGTCATCAATTGTGATCGGTTCCTAAGATCGGCCAAGTTTAACGAGTACCGATCGAGTCATAAAATGTGATTATCGGCCGATACCGATCTTCGGCCGATCGATCGGAGCATCCCTACTTGTAAGTGTGTATATGGATGCACATTGATATTGGAATCATATCAGCAGATAATTGGTTCAGATAATTGTTTCAGTAAAAGTTATCAGCATTGGCATCTATACTGTAGTTTTACATAAATAACGTAAAACAGGTAAGAGATTTGCACACTGAATATTACTGCTACACATGTACCAACGTAACAGTTAATAAAATAATAATAAAATAAAGCAATTGGCCTAAAAACATTGACCATTGGCCAACTGACACTACGTGCAAATTCGCAGTCTGTGCACCTCTAGTGTGTGTTTTAGTAGCAGCAGATCAGCATCTGCCCATAGTTGAAAGAGTGGTGCATCGCTACTAATTTGCATAAGTGTGTAAAAGATTCTTTCTTTTTGCAGTCCAACACTGTAACATTCGATGCATGAATGGTGGAACTTGTGCAGAGGACAGCTGCCTGTGTCAGAAAGGCTACACAGGAACTCACTGTGGCCAGCGTAAGGAGCCTCTTTTGTTGATGCTACATTTAACCAAATTATTACATAATCCCATAAATAACAATATCTTACTTCTTTAACATATTATGTTACTCAATGTATTTAGGTAATTTTCACTGTTATCATTACTTTATCATGCCTGTATTGTCAGTACAGTTATGAACATTTTTGTCTGCATTGTACTGTACTGTAATCAATGCTAGATTATCCATACTGTGTTTTCATGTAAGGACCACTGATCGGTATTTCTGTCATTTTGTAGCGGTGTGTGAGTCAGGCTGTCTAAATGGTGGAAGGTGTGTCGCTCCAAACCGGTGTGTGTGTACATATGGCTTCACCGGAGCTCAGTGTGAGCGAGGTAAGAAATAACTCTCCTTGTAAACATGCTGACATCTTATCAGTTACACTCATCCTCTGTATGCCAGGATCTGTGATGCTGTTATAGTGCTTAGATGGTGATGTAGTTTGTTGCCATAGTGATTTGATACTATTGTTAGTTGCCACAGTGCTGTGCTGCTGTCATAGTTTGTTTGTTTTATTTTGTTTTGACCCTCTGCCGGTGTTGGAGTTAGTACACAATATGTGAATTCTGCAGAATGTAGGTTCTGGAGAGTGTGTGTCGGTTCTGGAGAGTGAATTCTGCCAGTGCATGTTCTGGAGGGCATTGCTTCTGGAAAATGCATGTTTTGGACACCGAGGATTCTGGCCAGTGTGAATTCTGGAGAGTGTGAGTTCTGCAGGCCTCAGATTCTGAAGAGTGCACGTTTTGAAGGGCCGCAAAGGGCTCTGAAGAGTAAACTCTAGAGAGCATGGGTTCTGGACATTTCAAGTTATATGGGTTCTACAGAATGTGGGTTCTGGATTGTGCACATTCCATGGACGGCCTTTTAAAGAATGTGGGTTCTAGATAGTGTGGGTACTGGAGTTCTGGACATACAGAATCTGGAGAGCAATTTTGGGATAATATATTGGGATAATTTGGGATATTTTCTGGAAAGCAGAGAGTGTGAGATCTGTAGAGCTTGCATTCTGGTGTATTCTAGACAGTGAGGATTCTGGGGAGTTCAGGTTTTGTGGACTGCTGTTCTAGAGACTGCTTGTGGCAGAGCGTGTTAATTCTGCAGATTGTGGTTTCTGGACTGTGCAGGAGGTTGCACAGAGCATTAGTTGTGCAGCTGTGGGATGTAGATGTTAAAGTGGCTGCATGGGTCTGCTCCCTGCTGGTAGAAGGGTTCGGCTCATGCAGGGGGATATCACTCCGCTCTCTAATAACACAACCACAGATTAGCTTTCGTGTGTGAGAGAGAGAGGGACATGGCACAGCCATTCATTATTTTCGTGGTTTTTTCCAGCTTGTTTTTTCCAAAGCTGCTTTTTGAGCTCTGTCATGTGTTTGGACTCATCCCTCCATACAGACTATATTTGACACAGATGTGCCGGAACGTTCTATCTGGAACGGAGTGTGTGAACGAGAGATGCAGTGCTGTGTTTGTTTGGTACCAGGTGCTTTTCATTACAATACATATTTACATGGAAATGCCCAGAACTAACCTGTTTTAAACTGATGTGAGCCAATCTCATCTTCTTGTGCTCTGCTCAGGATAATTAAGCAAAATTTGGGTAATCATGGGGTGTTTGTGTCGTTATAGCTTTGTATAAGAATGTCAGTGTAAATACAGGGCAGTAGGCTTAAGCTGTGGTGCAGAACCACAGACCTTCAGAGGTCTTGTAGAGTCCAGGCCTTGATGAGAGAAATGTTTTTGTGGCATGGGTGAGATGTTTTGGTGGCATGAGGGGGACAACATTAGGCAGGTGGTTTATGTTATGGTTGATCGGTGTATAAACATCAACAACATCTGCATCAAACTCTTCTTTAAAAAATGAAACAGACCCTTTAATATCAGAAATGGTTCGGCAGGAGCTGGTCCTAAATGGTCCAACATTAAGAGCTGTGTTTTAATGGTGAGTGTAACTGTGAGCGTGTTGAGTGTTTTTGGAGTGTGTGTGGAGTGTGTATACCTGGTTAGCGCTTGCTGGTGTGCCAGGCTCCATCTTGTCCGAACTGAACATAGAGCTCCAGATTTGCTTGGCTCAGCTCCATCTCTCCCGAAGGGCCACACTATTGTTCTTTTCTATGTTCCTCATGCTGTTTACAACATAGAGCCTTCACACACACACACACACACACACACACACACACACACACACACATTCACACACACTCACACACACACACACACACACACACACACACACTGATTTAAATTTCCCTATAATAACCCAGGCACATGAGGCAATCGGTTATTGGTTATTGTGCTAAACACTGTCAGCCATAACATTAAAGTCACCTGTCTAATATTATTGGTCCCACTCATGCCCAAACAACTCACAAGACCTTCAGAAGTCCTGTAAGCTTTGATGTAGGGCCTCCATGTCACGGACAAATCTGTCCCACAGATTAATGACCGGATTGAGATCTGGGGAATTTGGAGGCCATTTCAACGCTTGGAACTCAACGCTTTGATGTTCCTCAAACTGTTCCTGAACTGTGTTTGTGGTGATGAGGGAGGCATCCTCCTGCTGAAAGAGGACACTAACATTAGGATAGGATGATCCTCCCTCACCCCCCATTGCTCAACCAATGCTGACATAACAAATATAACAGTTAACATTCTCCTCCAAATGTGTTTTGAGGCATTAGAGGCAATTTGGCTGTCGCTGTCCCGGCTTGGTAGCATTGTGTGATGAGGGAAACCTAGTTAGGATGGAGTTTGGATACAAATAAATTGAGGACCGTTTGACCTAAAAGTAAAGAAACTGACCTGTAAACATTTGGCTGAAACCTTAAGTAACATGTCTTGATTTGCAACTCTGCCAAGCTGAATTGACATGAACATGTCAAAAAAGAAATTAAAACTAAAGATGTACTATTCAAGTTTCTCTATTTGTTACATGTCCAGTTATACCTGTGCAATAGAGAAATGTGCTCCTGAATTGGCCTTGAGACTATGCAATAAAGTTTACAAATCAATTACAGAGAAATGTGAAAAAACTCAAACTAAGGTAATAAAAATTTAAGAAAAAATATGTTCCAACTAAACATTACAATCATAAACAAGATCTGTACTAGAGGTCTGCGTGGGACTGATTTTTCATCCCGCTCCCGCAAGTTTCTGTTCCGCTCCTGCCCGCTCCCGCAGAAATGTGTAATATTTCGACCCGCTCCCGCCCGCATCTGTTATGGTTTGTCCTGTTATGGTTGAATCCCGCAAGCAAGGCTGGTGGAATGTAGGGTGGGCCAAAAATACCAGACACATTTTAAATGCTATAATATCTTGGCTTATAAAAATTAAATAAGATACCAAATTTATTTGTTGCTTAACTGACATACAGGAGTTTATGAAACATAGGCTATATTATGTGGGCACGACTCCGGCTGTGAATTAAAGATGTCTTTTATATAAGGGTAGATTTGGCTAACCAGTCTTCCACACAAAAATACAACCAACAACGTTTCTAACTAGGCTACAGACCTGAATTAAAAAAATATCTAAACAGTCTCAATGGAAACATTTCATGGTCAAAATGAGAGAAATAATGGGAAACATTGAAATTTGTGGCGTGGCTCTGTGTTTATTCCAACCTCAGTCAGTGCTCATTACACTCATTGCGCTTCCATTCTGCTGGCGTCCCAGAGATTCCTGCGCAACGCAAACATCCTCAGGTTAGATCGCCTACCACATATATTGTTCCGCACGTAAAAACATACTGTAAAGTGTATTCAAGGCAAATGTATACTTTGCGGGAATCCAGAGAACAATGTGTTTGTCCTGCTCCCGCGAACACATCTCTCAATTCCCGCCCACTCCTGCAAGAAACTCTCAAATGTAGACCCGTGCCGCATGCTTTTGCACTGCATCCCGCCCCATTGCAGACCTATAATCTGTACAGGGTGCAAATGCAATAGAATAAAATATCTGCGTACTGTAAAGATATATCTATACAGTGTTATTGCAGATAAACATAAAAACACATTTATTATCACTGGTTTGATGGTGAAATTGTGTTCTATAATTATAATCGATATTTGCTGTAGTATTTTTAGCTTGTAACTCACTGGAACCTGAGGGCTGTTTAAAGATATTGTAGCTATAGATCCGCTCACAGCACAAACCTACAGATTCACTGACTCCGCCTCTAGAATGTAGACACTCAGAGCCATACTGATGTCCGTTTTGGTTACTTTCTCACTTTTAATGCATGTTAATGCAAGTCTACACACTTAAATAGACATGTATATATTTTAGATTTCCTTTTTATGAAATCTTACATTTGTAGAGATTGCAGGAAATTTCAAATAGTTACTTTGTATAGGAGCTACTGTAAAATATATAGTAAACTATTAAGAGTGGACATCATTTCCTGGAATATAATAATAATCTGTAATTTAAGAAATTTCAGTGTGTTATTGTAAAATTACAGCTGTTGTTTACAGTGGAGGTTCAGTATTTTGATATTTGTGTTTTCATAATGGACAGTAAATGAGAGACTTTCCACACACTTTCAGACACTCGTACTCACAAATATTTAATTACATGCTTAGTGTTGGAGTGTAGGAATGTGTGTGTATGCGTATATATGAAATTGCCTCAGGTTAATTTCCTTAGAAATAATGTCCTTGAGTGTGGGAATGTGTGTGTGTTAGAATGTGTGCGTATGCACCAGGTGGGCAGCTGTGCCATATTGTTTGTGTGAAGGAAGATTGTGCTGCAATCAGATTATCCTGAAGTGCTGTAGAATTGGATTTGTGAAGGAATGTGAAGCTCTGCAGATTGGTGTGAATGCGTCAGCTCTCCGTCCTCCGCGGAACGCTGTGGATCCTGAGCTCACGGGAGACGGTTATCAGGGCGGAGGCCGAGAAGAATGAGGCCGAACCCCCGAGCTGGCTGACAAAATGGCCAGGGCTGGAATAACAGGCGTCGGGGTCTCACAGAAACAGCTTTGGTTTGTAAATTACTCTCTGATTATTTTTCCATCAAATCCAACCGGGAATTTGGCAGTGCTGCGAGTTGATAAATATTTCATTACGTCTCAATAAACACAGAGAGCTGACAGAGAGAGAGAGCAGAGAACAGCCCAACCCTGATCTGGAGAACAGGGCAGTGGGTCAGAGAGAGAGAAAGAAAGGGATGTGGGTAGAGAGGGATACAGAGAGTCTCTCTCTTTCTCTCCATCTCTCTCGCTCTCTTTCTCTTTCTTAATCATCTTTCTCTCTCTCTCTCTCCCTCTCCGTCTCTCTCTTCCCCTCTCCCACTTTCTCCCACTCTCTCTGTGTCTGTCTCGCTCTCTACTCTGTGTTCCATCCAGTAATTGAAGTGACCTTAGATCTGTGACATCAAATCATTTACTTTAAAACACACACACACACACACACACACACATTTTCAGTTGGATCGTATATGGATAAATACACATGCAGTTGAAGACTAATTTTTAAGAGAAGTGAAGTGACAATTTGTCATATGTGAACACACCATGGCACACGGTGTGAACAGCACGAAATTCTTCTCTGTGTTTAACCCATTCACCAAGTGAGGCCTCGGGCAGCCAGGAACACAGCAGCCAGGGAGCAGTGTGTGGGAACGGTACATTTATATTTACATTTACGGCATTTAGCTGATGCTCTTATCCAGAGCGACGTACGTCAGTGCTCAAGTAGTCCACATCTGTATCTTAGACATGTAAAGCTAAACTTAAGTCAACATCCACCATTCAACCAAGATACTGCACGCTCGGTACACCTAAACAGCACCTGTCAAAGAAAGTCAGAAGGTAGGGCAAAGTTAGGAAGGGATGGGGTAAGGGTAATTTACCTTGGGGTACCTCAGTGGTGTCACTAGCAGTCCTGGGAATCTAACCACTACAAAATGAGCTGTGTGTGTGTACATCTGTTTGTGTGTCTGTTAAAACAATGTGAATGGTACTGAAGCATTCTAGATGTTTTGTATTTGCTTCCTTGTGTGACTCTCAGCATGGAGAGGTTTGTGTGTGTGTGTGTGTGTTAGATTACTCCCAGATGTTGAACTGCTGGGAGTGTCCAAAGAGATCGATGACATCATACACACCCTCAAACGCAAGTCTTTCCTGTGCATCTCTCTCGTATTCTGTCTTTCCTCTCTCTCTTTCTGTCTGTCCCTGTTAACACACACACACACACACACACACACACACATACTCAGTCTTCCCTTACCAGAACTCAGACCAAAACACCCCTCAGATAAACAAAGTGAAGAAATTCTGGAGCCGCCCGTGACTCATTGGCGTGCACACTCACACACACTTGTTTTTATACAATGTCAGGACGTGAGATCATACATTTGTTCCACATAAGTATCTATATGCAGTAGTAATATTCCCCTATATATATGTGTGTGTAGCTATCTGTATATAATGGTAATTTCCCTGTCTACCTATATATCTGTATGTAATATGTGTCATATGTATTACAGAACACTTACATTTACATTTACGGCATTTAGCTGACGCTCTTATTAAAATTAGTTCTGTACAGTTTACACTGAACTCCTGCAGTGCTAGAATGTAAAATATCTATGTTACCCCTGTATAGACAGCACTGTAATTCATGCACGGGCGTTTTCTTTAGTATTCGCTGTCATTTTCTTTGGTATAAGCGGGGTAAATTCATTTAATTTACAGTATTATAAATACAGGGCTTTAAGAAGAACAAAACAAAAATCACAGTGAAACACTTGAGATAGCCCCATGCTGGAAACTTTTCTGATGCAGGAATGCTGGACTGCAGCTGCCAGAGATGCGTCACAGGGCAACAGCCAATCATCAGCAAGGAGAAATGAATAACGCTCTCAAATTGGCAACTTTCAAACCTCCTGCCGCTGAGTACAGCTGTATTTCACCACCACAAGACGTGCTTTCTTTGTGTTCTCTAGACAGTACCAAAACATTTCAGTTATATTTTATATGGAAATGTTAATAATTTAGCATTAAAATGCTTGAAAAATTATACATTACCACGAAAAAAGCATTAAAAAAGGCGGAGGATTTCTGTGGTTTCTGAAGTCCGAACTCTAAACCGTGAATTAGCGGGGGTTTACTGTACATTCATTTAGGATTGCTATGATTAATTAACAATGTTGATGACGTTACAGTAATAAAAATACAGGGCTTTAAGGAGAACAAAATGAAAAACACGAGAACACTCGAGACGCTCCACGGGGAAAATTCTGGACTGCAGCGTCACAGGGCAGCAGCCAATATGCATATATATATATACATACAGTAACCCCCCGCTTTTATGTGGAGTCGCGGGAACAGTCTAATGTGGATTTTTTCTGAGAGCCTAACCCCCACACTAACGCGGAAACTGCAGATATCCTCCGCATTTTTTTTGCTTTTGTGACGTCCGGGCCTCGTCTGCCACGCCCCCTCGTCCTCGTGCTGGGTTGTTAAGCCCCGTGCCCAAACATGAACCCAGCACGAGGAAGAAGGGG
>JBBIGA010000018.1:19609839-19634241 GCA_037576975.1 Alestes dentex | reverse complement strand
TACAGACGTGGACTACTCAAGCACTGATGTACGTCGCTCTGGATAAGAGCGTCAGCTAAATGCCGTAAATGTAAATGTAAACTAGCAGCCCAGGAATTCAAAGCCACAACCCTCTGGTCGCAGGGGCAACTCCCTAATCACTAGGCCACCAGCTATTTGTGTGATAGGAATCGGCTGATTTGAGCTACACACACACACATTCTTGATGAACTGAAGTTGTTTCGATATAATCTCTACACCGTTCACACGAAACGCTCTGATGCGAATTGATTCTGAATCGGATCTGACGCTTCGCTCCAAATCTCGCGGTCTCAGCTCCTCCCCTCGCGAGAGCCATAGGAAAGAGAAGCCCAGTGCAGCTCTGAGCTCAGACATCCGAGATCATGGAGAACAGCCCGGACTTCCAGAGCGAAGTGAAGCCCGAGGACTCCCCCTGCGGCTCCCTGGACCCCGAGAGGGACGGAAACGGAGACGGAGAGGGAGAGGGAGACGTAGAGGGAGAGGGAGACGCGCCGCCCGAGGGGACCAACGGCGTCAAAACGTAAAGAGAACGACTCCTTTTATCCGTTTTCTCCCTCTCCCCTGTTAGCCTGCGTGCTAAGGAACGGCCTGGAGCTAACATTAGCGGCTAATGCTAACCGGCTCTCCGTTCGACACACACCAAGACCACCGTTTTACTCGAATTTACCTCCAGTCTTGCAATATATGTTACAACACGTGACGAATTGTAACATATATTCTAATCGTTTTATGTATTTACCTGTTTCAGGTGAGCGCCTGTAACCGCTGTAGCTTTTGACCGGGTTAGCATAGTTAGCATTACGGCTAACAGTCGATTTATTAATCGTCGACTGTTCAAATAGACATAAGTTTTGTACATCGTAATATATGTATATATATTGTGTTGTGAATACGTTAAACATGTGATCTTAATTGGGCGTAACCGTTTTATAGGTTTACTTCCTTTAGGAAAGTTAATTGTTCGCATCGCCGCGGTGTTAGCCAGCATGCTAATGTAAGCTAGTTGAAAGGGCAGGTCGGTTTTAGCTGAAATTATGAATTAGTTCACTCTGTAAACCTCATTTTCTGTCAGAAATAAGGTATTTAAAATATAAGCTGGTTTTGTAGATATAATTGTGTGTAAGTGTGACCTGTGCTGCCTTTTTGAGGTTTTAATAGCTCATTTAGCGCATTGTTAGCACCGTTCTTTGTTTGCTTTTAGGATAAATGGGAATTAAAATCTTAACATTTTGTTTAAATCTTCACTCGAAACAAGAAGGACGTAACACTAGTAGGGCCTTTTTGGCACTAGGTGGACCTTTTTATAGAGATACAAATGAAGCATATACTGTGTAGAACAGGTTTTACCCGAAGAGAACCACATTCAATTCAATTAAATGTTATTTATAGATCACTTATTACTTATTACTGGAGATGCACGATATGGGCGGAAGATCAGTCTTGCGGTTTTACTGCTACATACTGTGATGTTGGTACCTTTCAGGATAGTAAAGGGCCCAAATTATAACCCCTTTAGGAATTGAAAGGTCTGGGAATAAGATTTTTATTCCCCCCGTTTCATGTTGTTCAAATATGGAAAATAAGAGAACCCCCCCCCCCCCCCCCAATTTTTGTGATGACACAATCAACACTTTTCAACATATCTCTGTATTCTGGCTACATCATTCATATTCATTCATTCACTGATTCATTAGCACCTTTAACAGTTCATAATTAGACTTCTTTGATTAGATTCATTAAAAACTATCTGCGCGTCATGCTGCAGATTAATCACTGCTGAACAGTTGGCAGACTGTAGATAATGGAGTAGGAATAGTTCGGAGTCTGTGGTGGTGGTTATAAGCGAGATTGAATGGTTCCTTGAGTTGCTCTGATTTGTGGTTGTCTATAAACTTATTTACTTTACTAAAAACCCACTTATTGTTTTAATTGATAGAGCTTTTATGGTAAGAGGTATATGATATGTTTTTTTTTTTTAATGTAGCTTTTTTTTAAAGAGGGGGAAAAAGAATGAATAAAATAAATCAAATATATATATGAGTCAGCAGTATTCAGTTGTTTTCTTCCTCACAGATTTGAGATTTATAACATTGTGCCATTTGTCGTAAACAATAGACAGGGGTTGTCTTGATGACTGTTTATGAATGAAACATTTCCCTAATGAATTTAGCAGACTAAAGAATTTCACTTTTATCTTCCGCTTTGTAATATTTCAACTAAAATGGGGGAGAAAATAGATTTTTGATTTAGCCCATTAATGAAGAAAAATCCCCAAAAATGACAAACGGCAAAAGTGATCTGTAGTCTTTATTCATAACAATGTACAGTTTTTGTGGTCGAAATTGAATCTTTGTTTAAGTTCACCTGAGGGTTGTACGTCAATAAAACCTTTTAAAGTGAAAATGTTTTGCTTTTGGAGATAAAGGTATAGAAGTTAATGCGTAACCTCTGTAAAGTTGCCAGACTGAAGATATGAGAAGTCTTTGTATGCATGTCATTGGTTTTATATAAACCTTGGAAAACCAAAATATGTCATGTTTTATGAGAATGTGTCTAATGCATAATATTTTATCCATACTGAATCAATGCCCAGTGCTCCCTGATACTGAGTTATTACTGATAATTGAAGCAACACACGCATTAATAAATGTCTACTGTTCTTTGTTCCAGTGAGTCGGAGGAGACCTCGAATGAGAAGTCTGATGGGAAGGACAGGGAAAAGTCTTCGGGCCGGAAGTCCAACCGCTACCACCCATACAAGGAGCGTCATGGGGGATCCGGGGACAAGAAGTCCAGCCACCGAAACCGCGTGTTCATTAGCAATATCCCTTATGATATGAAGTGGCAGGCAATTAAAGATCTAATGCGCGAGAAAGGTAAAGGTTGCAGGGCTTTACGCCTCACGTTCGCTCCTATTCCCTCCTATCGGCCACCTAATGGGGGCTTATCTGAAGTGAAATGTAGAGGATTAGGCAGATGAGCTGCAGCTGAGTGACACAAACATGGACAGGGTTTCTTCTTTCCTCCTGGGAGGAGTTTAACTCCAGCTTTGGGTTTGAATTATTTCCCAGATAAAGATGCCTTTCTTGGGCTTTTGTATTTGTAATCAGCTCCAACATGTAACCTCAGAGTCTCTCTTTTATACTGTTGAATCTGTTGTAAGGTGACAAAGACGATTTTGAAAATTGATGTGATTTGTTTGTGTCCTACATGCAATACTGGAATGTTCTTTTTAGGAGGATGGTAAAGGTGGATGGTCACCTTAAAACAGTTCTGTGCTTTTGAAAACTGTGTCCCTGTCCCTGAAACTCCATCATAGTCGAATGTTGTTGCTTAGCTGCCTGGTGTCTGTGTAAACCTACAGTATGGGACGGGACGGTAGTGTTGTGGGCGGAGATTTGGCTGATGGTGATTAACTGGGCTCTTTTTACCTGTAGTGTTGTATCCAGGCCTGCTGTGAAGACACCACCGGTGTTTTAAATGCCTTGTGTTTGTGTTTCTTTGGTATTTTCCCCTTTTGTATGTCTCATGTAGTCGGTGAGGTTACATACGTGGAGCTCTTTAAGGATGCTGAAGGAAAGTCAAGGGTAAGTGCTGGCGACTCTGCTGTGCTGCGCAAGGCTTTAAACGCCCTCCGTGGCTTCACTCTCTAATACTGTTGTACGGGGGACATGCAACCCGTGAATGATTTTTAGGCTCATTATTTTTTTGTGGGTAGAGTCTGATACTGCTGATGAACGTTGACCTTTTGACCTTGGGATGGTTTGTTGCAGCTTAGTGGGAAAACTTATTTTAAAAATGTTTAAAGAAAACTCCAGTTTATTTGGCTGTAAATCTTGTGGTTTCAAGTCTGGAGCTATTATATGATTTATCTGATGACTGTCAAGGTGTTTTTATTAAGATTTTTGGGCAATTTTGATAAAGTGACTCTTAGACTGAATGTGTATGTTAAAGTCTGTACTGTTATATTGTATAACTTGCCTCATCTTTCAGCTTCTCCTCTTAAACCGTGTCCATCTCTGTGCATCATTAATGCTCTTTTTTCCACTCTATTAAGAACGCAAACTCTACCAATCTTAATTTGGCCCATTTGGTTTGGCATAATTGTCTTGTAATGATTATATATTGTAAATTGGAGGTAAAAACAAAACAATTTTAACATTCACCCTGCATAAAGAGTCCTCATTTGACCTTGTTTATTTAATATGTTCATAAAATTTTCTTTTGCAGTCTATAAATGTTACTGCAGATAAATTGTCCCACTTAAATACAGCACACTGTTACAATATTAAACTCTACCCTCCATTTGGCCAATAGTATATCAAACAGCTCATTTCTGTCATTTGATTATGTTAATTTGATTGGTCTCTTCATTCTCTTCCGTGGCCGCCTGTGAATTCCTCCTGCGCCTCTGACAGGGATGTGGGTAAGTGAATACCTGGGAGAGAGATTTCTATTACACAATATTTTTTTAATTTTTATTTTATTTTTTACTTGAAGTACTGTAATAAAGTCTTGAACCCGCTCATTTCATCGTACTTTGCTTTGAATCAGCTTGTTGGTGCAAAAATACTGTTTTCTGCCTGTCTTATCTTTGGCATATTGAGTAGAGTAAATAAAAGAAATTAGGAATAATGTTTTTACTGTGACAGGCTGCATTGTGCTTAAATCTGGAATCATCTGCACCAGTTTAACTGGTTCCAAATGAGTCTTTGAAAGTCCTTCAGGACGATTGGAGAATTGTTCCGTAGACTAAATTAAAAATAGACTCTTGTCTGTAGAAAGTCTGTCTCTTTGGAGCCAAAATAGGAAGAAATGAAGGGGTCAGGACTTTTGCACAGCACTGAATTTTTTTTTTTTTTTCTGGAAAGGCTCATACTGCATTTTTGACTTTCAGGCTACATATCCTTGTTGCTAAGCAACAGTGATGTCGCAGCCCTCAGTTAGATGTGCTGTCCAGCTTTTGTTTTTGTGTATAAGAAGAAAGTTCTGGCATCTGATTATTAGTAAACTGCATCTTCATATCTTTAAAAACCAAAAACGCAGCCTTGAATGGTAGGATTAAAATGGTTATTTCTATGTGAAGACACTCCAGAGTTTTTGTTTTGTTAATTAAGAACATTGAATACTAACAATATATAGGAAAAACAGATCATATTTGTACAAAATCAGTCTTAAATTTGGCAGTGAGCGATATATTAGGAAATTCTTTTGGAAGGTTCTTCAGAATATGTCACGAAAGCAGATGTTCTGAAAGCTGAGATCTTTGGTTCTGAAAATCGAGAGAACCTGATTTTAGGCTCTGTTTGTGCCATTTGTGAGAATGTGGTCATTAGTACTAAGGAAATAAATTGTAATGTGATTATATGGGGTGGGTGTGTGTATGTATGTATATATGTATATGTGTGTGTATATGTATGTATGTACACATACATACATACATACATACATACATATACATAATGTGTGTATGTATGTATGTATAATACATACACACACGTGTGTATATGACACCACATGATTGTGCTGAGTGTGGGTGGAGCCAAGTCTTCTTTAATGGAGGTAAATTTTAGAAAATGCAGGTAAACAGGAATACAGATGAACACATTACTGACATATATGATCACAATTTAAGAAAAAAAAATACAAAAGGCAGCTGGAGTTCCACCCATGAGAAATGTCTAGTACGGTTTGCATATTACTTTCTTCCCCGTGTCCTTCAGGAAAAGATAACAATGTGTTTCCCCTTTTTAGGGTGGTTGAATTCAAAGATGAGGAGTTTGTGAAGAAAGCTCTGGAGGTCATGAATAAACATGACCTCAGTGGCAGACCCCTAAACATCAAAGAGGTACGGGACATCTCAACAGGTCCAAATAAGGGATCAGATTTAGTTCATATGCGTCTTGGGTAGATGTTTCTCCTTTGTAATGCTTAAATGATGTCTTGCAGTGGCCGACATGAAATATAATTGTGTTACTATTAATGCTGGGCAACAATATAATAAAAAAATTGCTATTAGCCACAAGGTTTTCTGCGATTAATCGCATTGTTATACACAAAATTATAAATGTTTTGTCTGTTTTTTTTTCCCAGGACCCTGATGGAGAGCATGCCCGGCGGGTGCTCCAGCGCTCCGGGGGAATGTACTCTGGGGGCAGGGGGCAGGACGGGGGTCCGACAGGGATGAGTGTGCCTCCCTCCATCGCCAACAACCCCAACATACCTCCTGACATTATTAGTGCGCTTCAGGCCGGACGCCTTGGCTCCACCGTTTTTGTGGCCAATGTAAGAACAATTTCTCACACTTTCAGGTCAAAGTAGCTTCACTGATGGGTCCAAATTGCCAAAACACTGTGAAGTATAACCAGTATTGAACATATTTAGTAGAAGTGACTGTAGTTAGAGAATTAGAATCAGAATGAATGCCTATGCCACAACAGCACAGGTGCACAGAAAAACAGACGTGAATATAAAATATAATATAATCATAGTCAAAATAACACTTCAGAAAATGCTCTGTACTTTATACATTGTTATACAGTAACCCCTGACAATCACAGGTATTCTTTGGTATAAGCAGGTTAAATACAGTAATAAATCAATTTACTTTACAATAATAAAAACACAGGGCTTCAGGAAGACATTTGAGATGCTCCACCGGGGAAAATCTGAAGTCCAGCGCATTCGTCATACATCTCATTAATGAACTGTCCCAGAACTGAATAATACTTCTCCATTCAGATTGCCTTCTGAATATTGGGAGAATATTTACCAGTTTTACCTCTTGCTTTGTTGAAAATATGATGAATTAATCAAACTGAAAGCCCTGAATCATCATTCAAACTGATTTGTGAGTGTATCATTACACTCCTAGTTACTGAAATTGTTAATGAATAAAAAATCTAATAAATTACTACTTGTCTAATTAGGAGATGCCATCTAATATATTGTGTATAATGAAATATTTTTGTGTACTTTGTGAAATATTTAAGTGCCCCCGTTTGTGTACAAGGTGCCCCAGTGAGGGCAAGTATTACTCCATAAAATGTCTTACTATATGAATTTGATTCTATTTAAGTAAAATAAGTAGTTGGTGTATCCTTTTGAGTTAGAGGGACTTTAAGCAGCGATATTGGCTGTGACTGTTGCAGTCGGTGGTAAACTGTGCCGTTCCGTAATCTTGACTCCCTCTTTCTTGTCGTTGTAGCTGTTTTTTCTAAGACAGAAATATTTGTGTGTTAAATTAGATTATCTACAGGAGATAAGGCACTGATCAATTCAGCCAATTCGTTTTCATTTCGGCTGTCGTAGAGCTTCTTGCTTTGTGCCTTTAGTTTCCATGTCTCTGCTGCTGTCAGTGTTTAAATACCCTAATTCTGATGCACTTCATGCAACAGAACTTTCATAAAGCTTATGATGTAGTTTCCTCCAAAGAGTTTCCTTTTTGTGTGTGTTGACTGTGCTGTGTTCTGTGTCTAGCTGGATTTTAAGGTGGGCTGGAAGAAGCTGAAGGAGGTGTTCAGCATGGCTGGCATGGTGAAGAGAGCGGATGTGAAGGAGGATAAAGACGGGAAGAGCAGAGGAATGGGTACGGTCACGTTCGAGCAGCCGCTGGAGGCCGTGCAGGCCATCTGTATCCTTCACGCACTCTACCTCTGATCACTAAGGGGCAAGAAAACTGATCCTAAGGATCAGAGCATTGACAAAGCCAAATGTGGCAGACGAAAGGCTGACTTCACCGTTTTTTTTTTGTTTTTTTTCCTTCGCAAAATACCTAAATAAACGATTGGTTGTGATGTCAAGTCATTCACTTTATAGTGGTGAATGGAACCAGACGTCTCCAACAATACACATATACACATTCTGAGGTCAAAAGGTGGTTGATGTTTTGTGCAATAGTCTTGATTATCTAAAAAAAAAAAGTACAAATAATTAATGACTCCAGTTAGAATTAAAAATCTGTAGTGGATCCACACGTGTGTGTCAGAGAGAGCTTGTTGTTGTTTCTCCTTTAACTGTAACGAACAGCCATGTTTAATGGTCAGATGCTGTTTGACAGACCGATGCATGTTAAAATGGTAAGTAATTCTACTCTTCAGTCATGTTAAAGGAGCAGTGCTTTTGTTTTGTGAATTTGTAAAAATATTTTTGGTGTGTGTTTTCTTTTAGGATGAAAAATCAGTGCCAGGGGATGATTTCCGAGCGGCTGATAAACAGTCCCAGTTGCCCCGTAAGAAAAGCCACAGCCTTTCTGTTGTGGACTTTTATTTATTCCCTCACATGTCTCCATTTCTCATTTCATCTTTTTAAGTATTGTAGTATACAATTGTTAAATAAACTTAGTTTTTTGTTGGTAAGTTATGTGAAATTATCGCGAATCGTTTTTCTGGGTTGGAGGCGTCTGACTTGAAATTAGATCTGATAATCCTATCACCTTCAGTGCGCTCTCTATTTTTAGAGTCTGATTGATCTTTAGAAGGATTTTTGGTGGTTTCTGTACAGCCTGACTTGAATGAGTGGGTTGAGCGTTAAGGTGTTATTGATCAGCTAACTTTTACAGTGCTGCAGGTATGGGACCGGTGACTCACAAATTGGGTCACAAAAAGCCTAGGGTCTTTAAATTGGCACCTTGAGTCCAGTTTCCAGTCTTGTGTTTTGTTTTGACTCGTGGTGCTTTTCCACTGGCAAAGGGAATCGTGCTGTAGTACAAACAAAGGTTGTTCCATTATGAATAGTGCCGAACCCGAGCTGCTTGATGGCAGGGCTGAAAGTGGGTCACGGCTGAGTTGACTCCATCACTGCTTTCTGATTGGTTGAAATGTCATGGCAACGTGGAAAGAGGCCATTGCTTTTTTTGCTATCTGTGCCAAAAAACAACAATGGAGATACAAATTAACTGGAGAAGTCCAAAGTACAAGCACTACTGTCTGTCTGGGTGAAGAGACATTTCAGTGGAATTTTCTATTGACGCTAACAGATCTATGTATAACACCTATGAGAAATATGTGAACCAGGTGAACCGGGACATCACTAACAAGTTAGGTTTTCATTGCACAGCTAAAGGATGTTGAGGAAAAAATTAAACTCAAACAAGACTATAAATAATTAAAAGAAACGCAATAACAAAAATGGCTCTGACAGAAAATGTTTTAGCTGGTTTGACCACCATGGCCGTGGTTTTGGGGCTGCTGGCCATAAACAGTGGTTAGAGAATTGAGTCAGGAAACAGTGGTGAGTCAGGAAACAGTGTTGGCAGACAGAGATACACTAGAAAATCAAAGTGTGCTACAACTTCTGTACTATTGCAGTGTGGTTTAGGTACAGTTCCTGTGCACTGATCCAACTTTTGCTCTTTTTGTACTGATGGGTGGACAGAGGGTGTCTTGCTGATCTTTTGTTCTCCAGTAGAACCTACTCAGTTCCCTCTAACCAAAATCACAGCTCCTTAATAAGCACTTAAAATGAAGTGTTGGTGTGTTTGTAGCATAAGCCCTGCCCACTTTACTCTAGTATCTTGACTCTATCAGATGCCTGGTTTATCACTGACTCTGGTTTCCACGAAAGACAGCGGATAAGTTGTTGGGAAGAGTGGCTTAATGGTTCTGCGAGACGTTTCCGCATTGTTAGGTGTGAATGTTGGTGCTAAGGTCAGAATAAAATCACAGATGGAACATCTGAAGGGAGGGGGGATGAATTCAGATCTGTAACCAAACCTGTACTCTCCCATTGTGATTTTAGCTTTGTCTCTTCCTGTGGGCCAACAGGGTTTGATAATCAGGATCAGAACATTTTATTTGATGCCAGGCGGATATTGCTTATGTTAAAACTGCACAAAGGCGCGAATATAAATATTCTCCAGAAAATACTCTTCTATATTCTATAGTGAGATGTGCTTCAATACAATACAGAAATGTTAATCGGCTACCTGCTGAATCAACAAATTACACATAGCAGTTTGGAGTTGGTGCTGTATGCTAGACTCATAGCCTTTTAGATCCTCATGTATTTTCTCATCTTTAGTTAAAAGCTTCAATAAAGCAGTTTTTGAAGTAATAGCAGATCAACATTAGCCAGTGTTATAGATCAGTGTGGGGGCGTTTCATCACTTAATTTCCATTTGAACAAATAGAGAATTCGTCTGTTCTGTAAAGGCTCCATTACTTTATTCCATATTGCAGTTCAGTATGCTGAGATGCACATATGCTTTAGTTTCACACTTATTTTACAGTAGTTTTAAAGTTGTTTGTATTCCTCATGGACATGGACCTGGTGTACATAAGGGTTGATTTATTTGCTTGTTGGTTGTTTGCAGGAGGTCTAGGGGGGATCGGGATGGGCTTGGGTCCCGGCGGTCAGCCAATCAACACCAACCGTCTGAGTGGAGGAGGAATGGGCTCAATGGGAGGTCAGTACACACACGGGTGAACATCCTTATCATAATTCATTATTACTGATTATGATCTTTCCAGTCAATTCTTACACCCCTGACGCTGGTCTCAGTTTAGCCTTTAGCCAACAAACAGATTGGCGTTGTGCAACATCTTTTTGATGTGCCGTTTAAAATTTCTCCGAAACACAATGTTATTAAACGTTATCAGGTGGTGTCGGGCGCGATATCGTTTTTCTAATTGTTCCATAAGAGCCACGTAAGGAGCCGGAGCGGCACTGGTCTTCAGTTCTGTGTTACTTTTTAATCCAGAAGATGAGCCTCGCAGAGATAAAGGCGGAGGAGGGGGGGTGATGGAGAGATAAGATAAGACTCTGGATGTCCTTATGAGGATCTTGTTAAGTAAACAGAAGCGCATTATTGTGACAGGAGACAGTCCTGTCCTCACTGGTGCCAACTCGACTGGACCGCTTGGATTATTGCTCAATATGTAACTGACTTACCCTAGTACTCTTTACCCCTCGTCCGGTTAGAGCTCCTGCATCTCATGAAGCCAATCTTAGTTAAAGGTGAACTCTACTCACTTCCTGAAACAGCTGTTCTGTAAGACTTTGCCGGTAATGCTGCTTTAGGGAATGGAATAACATTACAGTTGTTATGAATAACAAAAAAAAAAAATTTTACAGTTCTCTGTGCTGCTTCAAAACAGTGCCACCTGCGTCCCCCCAAATGCTCACACACCTCTTATGCCCACCTCCTTTTACAATCAGAAATACCTGTCGTTTAGAAGTGTTACTGTTTTTTCTGTGTCAAGCCTTTAAGAACATAATGAACTTCACAAAGACAGAGAAGTTAATTTTTTTTCTTATCTCCTCAGGAATGGATGGAGGTGGCTATGGAGGCATGAACAGAATGGGAGGTGGGTGTATTGTGCAGTAATAAGCAGCCAACAGCTGTATTTTAATCTGCATATTGGAAAAGGATCTAGATCTGTGGTCACTAGCCCTCCTGGAAATCCACGTTCCTGCCTTGTTAAGCTTCTGCATCCAACATGCTCCAATACTTGTTCATTAACTTGATTGTGGCTGGAACTAAAGTTCTCAGGAAGGTGGATCTCCAGGTCCAGGGTTGGAGACTACTGATCTGCTGTCTGAGCTGATGAGGCGAAAACCTCCAATACAGTTAATACAGAAAATGCTTTTTCCACATTATGGTGAGAACTGCTATGAACTGCTGTGTGTGTGTGTTGTAGGAATGGGTGGTGGGTTTGGAGGAATGGACGGAATGGGTTCAATGGGTGGATTTGGAGGCAGAGACATGAGCATGGGCAGGATGGGAGGTAAAGCTTTTTCTCCTTCTCTTCGTCTCCTTATCTTCTCCTTTACTTTTTCTCATTTTCCTTCTCTTCATGTCTCCTTTTCTTGTTTTCCCATTTTTTGTCTTTCTCTTTTCCCCTTCTCTTTCGTTTTCTTCTTTTCTCATCATTCTGTCCTCTTTTCTCCTGCTCATGAATAAACTGGTTCCTCAAAATGTGCAGAAGCTCATCTGAAGTTCGGTTAGGGCAATCACAGTAAACACTGGTTTGTTATAGCCTCATTTGCATATTACAGGCTTCTGCAGTATTGATATTTTCAAACCGTAGACAGCTCTAAAGTCCCCGTTTGTTTAATCTGTGTGTTTGTGTAGATATGTATCGGGCAGGTATGGGCGGAATGGACCGTGACTTTGGCCGCAGTGACATGGGAATGAACCGACCGTTTGGAGACTCATTTGGAGGACTGGGTCAGCAGACTACACTCAGACATATTTAAGCCCAATTATATGGCATTGTGTAAAAGTCTTGAGCCACTCTCATTTCTTTATATTTTCCTTTAAATAAACTTGTTGGTGCACAAGTGCTGATTCATTCCTAGCAAACTGTCTTATCTTTGGCCTGTTTCTTCACTGGTTCAGGCCTTAAGTTAGGTGTGCTTTGTTCTGCTTGAATGATTCATATGTAGGTCACTGTGTGGTATAATAAACAAACCCCTCTGAAACTGGTCAGGCTCAGGGACTGGGCTAAAAATGTGTCTTTGAAAGTCCTTCAGGAAGTCTGGAGAACTGTTCCTCAAGACCACATTAAAAATACAAGAAAGTCTGGCTCTTTGGAAGCAAAATATGAAAAAACGAGGGATGCCTCAAGACTTTTTCACAATATGGTATTAGCATGGTGGCTTCACTATACAAACAGTACACAGTAGTGAAATGTTTTTGTTTTTTGTTTTTTTTTTTTTTCTGGCCAAGAAATAAGGGCATATTTATTGAACATTGTAATCCAGTACCTTTTATAATGTTCTTGAATCAGTGCAGTTCAATTATTGTTAGGACATATATAGTATGTGTCCATTTTATAAGTTTTGATTTCTCTCCTCAGGAAGTGGAATGGGAGGTTTTGGAGGAGGAATGGGCAACACTGGAATGGGACCCATGGGAGCAGGACTAGGTACAAACACACTGTGGAGACATTGTATAGCACCAGACATGGGAACACATTCACTGGCGGCGCATTATATTCATGCACACAACTGTATATTTTTCTTCAATCTGAGGCCTCATGAACAGATAGAGAAAAGTGTTTCCACCGGTCTGCCCATAATTCAGTGTTTAGGGTGGACAGGTTCAGAGTGAGTTTGGTCTGTTTAACCCTAAGAGGTAAGCATAGGTCGGAAAATGGTTGTTAGAATGAATTACGCTGAGTTATGAAATGCTTTTGATAAAAAAAAAAAAATGAAAAATGTGGAATAGGGGCCTTTAAAAACACCTTAGTGAACCTTTAAGAATTAAAGATCAAGACCTTGATACATCAGAACACCTAGTAATGCACCTGATGATTGGTTGGGTGTGTCAAAAACACTGAATGGTTAGCTCATTTGCAGTATTACAGAGACTGATGTTGTATTATAGATTAATTGATATGCTGTACAGGTGAAATTAACCGTTTTTTTTTTTTTTCTGGTTGATCAGTAACGAGGGAGCATTAATGCTCGAGTAGGGAGTGTTGACGTGTGTGTGTGTGTGTGTGTGTGTGTGTGTGTGTGTGTGTGTTAGGTGGCATGGGGAACATGGGCATGGACCGAATGAGTGGAGGTTTTGACCGGATGGGTGGCAACATGGACATGGGCCGGAGTTTTGGCCAGTATGGTGGCGGCTCAGGTCACATGGGCGGCGGCATGTCGGACCGAGGGGGCGGGTCTAAGGCAGGCTGCCAGATCTTCGTGAGAAATGTAAGTATGGGTGGACTCTCCTGAATCTTTAGAGACTGAAAATGAAGTGTTGCCAGTAATCAGCAACATAATACAGTATTCTTACAGTGTTTTTTTTTACATTTTTGTTGCTTAAAGTGTTTTCCTGTTTGTGAGAATGAGACAAACGGTTCTGAATGTTTGACTGTTTCTGCACGCAGCTTTCCTATGATCTCACGTGGCAGAAGCTGAAGGAAAAGTTTGGCCACTGTGGTGAGTGTGCGCGCTTGCGAACTAAAATTCTTTGATGGCTCAGTGTGTATCAGTTCCATGTAGTTCTTTATTTCAGTGGTCCAGATGCAGCACCACTGTAGTAAAACTACAAAAGAGACCAAGGTGGAACTGAGAGCTGATATAAACTTTACAACCCGCTCTTGAGTTTATCTGTACACTGAGCTTGGTGATTTGAAGTAATGTGGTGTTTTGTTTTCTAAGGTATTTTTATTTGATTTTACAATCGTCTGTGTGGGTAGTTGCAGGTTTAGCAAATACTGGCTTGAGAATGAAGCAGTTAATGGCTAAAACCAGTTAAAAACGGCACATTTGATGCCCACTGCACATGGTGCAAGAAGACATTGAAGTTTAGTGTAAAGACACGAGTCTATGTGAAATAAAAAAATCATAAAATAGCAGCTAAAGATCTCCAGAAAACACAACCTCAGCGCCCCACACAGCTTCACCAACTGCACCATAGCTTCGATAATGGTAAGAAGCCTCTAGACGGTGTGGCAACGTAAAATTCGGAGCATCTGGATTTTACAGTGTCATAATACCAATGAAAACATGGGCCAACTGTTCTAAACCATATTTCCAATATTACCAACACATTCCTGCACAGAAAAGTCTTACCTTTCAATTGTAATGGTCTTAAATTTGGTTTGTTAAAACCTACAGAAACCCTATGAGTGGAGATATAGTAAGTTGTTGGTTTTGATATGAAATAAGCGCTTAAATGTGTGTTCCTTGTTTCAGGTCAGGTGATGTTTGCGGAGATAAAGATGGAGAACGGGAAGTCTAAAGGCTGTGGGACGGTGCGGTTCGACTGTCCGGAGAGCGCCGAGAAAGCCTGCCGCCTGATGAATGGAACCAAAATAAATGGCAGAGAGGTGGACGTGCGCCTCGACCGTAATGCGTAAACAAACAAGCGCTCAGTCACAGCACCCCTCTCCATCCAGCGCCCCCCCCCCCAACCATCCCTCTTTCAGACCATTGTTTTGTTTTAAAAACACTTTTCTAAACTTTTGGACTGTCTTTCTCTCTCACACATACATACAGAGAGAATATCATAATCAGATTCTAGTAGTGTCTGTGCGTAATATTATATACCGTGACTTTTTTTTTGTAAACCCTTTTTAATTTGTGGATCACCAGTTTATTCGAATGATAAACAAAATAAACTTTTTAATTTTTAAGCTTGCCTCGTCCTGAGCGTGGTCTCAATCAGAACACAAGGGGACATGGGAGGGTTTAGAGGGTCAGGGGTGAAGGCTGAACACATAAATGTGTTTTATGTAGAAACAAATCTGGTCTAAAGCTGTAAAACTTCAGAGGTTGGCGATGAGGTGGCATGCTGGACAGTAAAGCGAGAGATGAGCGGTTGCGCTCATGCTGTTCGTTCGCTTCCTTACGACTCCAGCCCGTCCCAAAGGGACTTTACGCTCTATGAAAATACCTCCTTGCTTTTTAAGAGGCAGGAGACATTGGACCTCAGGTTCATCTGCCTCTGGGAAACATATAAACCTGCACAATGTAATATATTTATAATAAAGTGCTCATAACCCTGACTTTAGTTGGCTAAAAATGATTACCCTGTCTCACCAAAAGGAGCCTTTGGGTTCATGGACCTGGGCTGGCCTGCTTTAGCTCGGTCCGGTTTGTAATATTTACTGGTTAAGCATAAACTCCCACAACAGAAAATGCTGTATTATCATATTTTTGTTCGAAAAAGTAAGGAAAACAAATGTATTCTAAGGCACTTGTTTTTTTTGTTAATGCTGTAAGACAGATTTCCTCTGCTTATAATGTTAACATTATTCCCGACATACATCTGTTACAAAGAAATCATGTACACTTCATTATTTGGCGAGGGTATGGTTTTTAAGGCAGGGCAAACTGGGCATCAGACAGGTACCTGAAGATACAGTGGTTTCTTCGAATGCAGGCACAAATTTGTAGAGAATTGTTCCTGCAGAGCTGATGACAGCTGGAAGTAAACAGAAACCAAAAGCCAGCAAAAAGAATCAGTCCTGGGTTGTTTCACAAAGCAGGATTTTGAAGCATTGATAGATTAAACGAGGACTGTGCATTTTTTGTAGGAAAACTGAGTTTCCTCCTTCATATTGTTCTATTAATAAGGAGATCGAGATTTCAGAATTCACTCCATGGCCCATCCGGTAATAAAGCTGCACAGTAGCCCATTTTGAGGAGCAGTTTTGTGACGTCTCAATAGTCAACACATACGTATTAGTTTAGAAGAATTTGGTTCCATCTTCTGCCGAAGTTGGGAGTGTTTCAGCCCAAGCGACTGAATTAGACATAAATGGAGATGGCAATCAGAACTGAGCTCATCTGCATATGTCAGACTTAAAGGCATGGTGACAGAAACGGGCTGTTCGGTTTTAAGGGATGGAGAATGCTGTAGAAATGAGTGAGGGGAAGACAAACATATGTTTTTAATGTTATTATGGTAGACATATTAGAAAAGAACGATATATAGTTATTAAACAAAAGGAAAAAAGGCACATTCGGCTAGGACTGTCCTTGCAGAAATCCTGCTTTGTGAACTACCTGCCTCATTTGTTTTTTCTGTGGTTTATGGAGAGGACTGTAGAGAGCCGTTGCAGTCGTGTTCAGCAGCAGACCGAGTTTCAAAATGCGGCTTTGGATGGACATTCACCAGCTGGACAGATGATCTGAGCTACACGGCTGGAGGAGGCAGCATTAGACTGGGTCAGGCCTCAATATGGGTGGAAATTAATAGGGATGCAGCACCTCTGAGGTTCCCTTGAGCAAGGTACCGTTCCCACACACTGCTCCACTGGCGCTGTGTTCCTGGCTGCCCGCTTCACTTGGTGAATGGGTTAAATGCAGAGGTTGAATTTCGTGCTGTTCACACTGTGTGCTGTGGCGTGTTCACATATGACAGAATGGTCACATTCACTTATCAGAATCATGTCTGTGTCAGCAGAAATTTGGGAAAAATAATTGACATGATATTGGCTGATATTTCAAAATAATACTTGATGATACACTTATTGTGAATGTTCAGCTTGTGCTAAAATACATTCATGTTATTTGTGATTTAAAAAAAATTAGTTTTACTAATTTGGGTATATTGTTACTGTATCGACATATTTCGGAAAGCCCTCACACCGTAGGCCACAACCACAGGCCACCGTAGAAATCGGCGTTGGCCTGCAAATCCTGAATCAGATTGTCCCTGTTGTGTGAGCGAGGCAGTTCCCAGCTCTCTGTATTTTAAATAGTAATGTGAAATGTAACAGCACCAAACCAAACCCGCTCTGAAATGCATTATTTCCACTTACTTATTAATGTGAGCCGCATCACCAACACATCAGCTTATTAGCTAACTTTAGCTAGCAGGCAATCATCCGGCCACGCTGAGCCTCAACCAGGTCTGAGGGACTGTTCAGCTAGTGACCCACGCAAGGCTGTCATTATAATACATAATGGCGGGACACATACTGTACTGTGCAAAAGTCTTAGGCACCTGTGCAAATTGTCTGAAGTCATTTATATCAGATGTGGGCTTCTTTCTGCTAGCAAAAACACAGCTGAATATTAGAACAAATGCAGTAAAAAGCATCAAGATTTTTTTTTCTTTCTAAAAAGTAGTCAATATTTTGTGAGCTGGTTAGTAGAACACAGGTTTGTTTCCAGGTTGGAGCTAATCAAATACCTGGTTTGGTAAAACTGGGCTTCCATGGGGAAAGAGGTATAGAAACACTTTGCCATACATAAAACCACCATTTACTGCATTAATGTTGTTTGTATTTGTAGTAATGTTAGTGTTTTAACACCACTGCCCAGCAGTAAACAGCTTTCAAGCATATTTTTCTCAGGTGTCTAAGACTTTTGCACAGAACTGTAAACCGCAATATTCAGATGCGCGCACAATGTCCCCCCAGTATCTACCAATATAAAAAAAAATAAATAAAAAACAAATTTGCTATGTTACAACAGGCAACCCTGCACTGCTGTCCGAAATAGTAATTAATAAACGTAATCACAATCATAACTAAACTCAACAGTCTCCCATTATTATCACTGCCATTTCTAGTGCCACAACACAGTGTGCGGTTTGTCCATGTGACGCTGCCGAACCCCGGCAGAATCAAATGCTTATTGGTTGGTTTGATCATTGTCTCTCTTTCGTTATTTATAAATGTATTAAAATGCATAGGCAGAGTTTGAGGTCAGAGGTTCATCCACAGGTTTGTGTGTAAGTAAAAGGCCGCTTTGGCTGGTATGAGGTCAGTTGTCCCACGTGGACTGTAATCACATCTTCCACCATCTCCCAGTGCACCCCACTCCCCCCCCCCCGCGTGCAGTCGGTCAGCCGAGACACAAGTTAGCTTCTATAGCTTTAGGGTTAGCTGTGAGGCTAATGAGTTACCAGCATCTCTAATTAATGTGGTTCCTGCTTAAATCACCACACAGTTCAGTGTAACAGACTCGCTTATATGGTTTTTGACTCTGTAAACTTTACAGTTACGGCGTCTGACAGATGCTCTTATCCAAAATGACGTACACCAGTTTTTATGTAAACTGTTTCTTCAGTTTATCTTTGCACCCACAGGTGCAGGACCTGCCGGATTCAGGGGCGCATTTGGCAGATGCCCTTAGTCAGAACGACTTAGTCATTAGTTACAGGGACAGTCATCCAGGAGCAACTGAGGGTTAAGTGTCTTGCTCAAGGACACAATGGTAGAAAGTGGGGGTTTGAACCTGCAACTTTGTGGTCAACAGGTTCGCAATTATCATGTGTTTTACCCACTAGGCTACTACCACCCAACTTACTGTTATCTAGAGCCATGGACTGAAGTATACTAGCATAGCAAAACACAGCAATAGCCAGCATTTCATCTGTGCTTAGTACACAACAGTGTAGACAACAGCGCGTCATACAGCTTCAGAAACCACATAAGTAAGGCTATTAGAGATTACTGAACAGTGTGTAGGGATTTGGGCAAGCACTCTTTTACTGGAAGTACTAATAAGCGTAGGTTGCTCCATGCTAATTGGAGATGTTAACAGGCTTTCATTACTTGCTAGGAAAGCTGCACGATACTAAGTATCAGTATTGCAATTTTACTGCTACATCTTGTGATTGCCATTCTTTTAAAGATATTAAAGAGCCCATATCACCACTTGTCTAGAATTAAAGAGGCTTAAAGTCTTTAAATACTGTTTCACTCCCCATTCACTATTTTTGCAGAAACTAAACTGCAAAAATAGCCCATTTTCACATCAGTTTGTGTGACATCACACATTTATATACATTCGTCTCATTAATCCTACAACAGTTTAGCCCCGCCTATTCATGCTAAAGTTCTAAGGAGTGTTTCAGCCCTGTGTTACCTTTTGAATGAACTGAAATACTGGGGAGCCAACAAGAATTATATCATTTACATATATCAGACTTAAAGGTACAGTACCAAAAAAGCCATTTTAGGGGTAAACAAAGGTTGGAAAATGGTCATGTAAGAGTGAACTATGAAGTACATTCTTGGTGAAAAATGTAGATTATGGGTCCTTTTAAAACTGCATGTAATGGTTAAAGATAGGATCATTTTACTTTTTTGGATTTCATGAAGACCTCGATTAGTCAGAACATCCAGTAACCTGGAGTAGTGATTGGTGGCCCTGTCAGAAACACTGTGATTGGTTAGAGGCTCACTTACATACTGCAGTATTGCAGAGGCTCATACTGTGATAAAGATTAATAGGCAATATATAGTGCAGCTGTACTTGTTAGCTACATTAGCCTTGTAGCTTCATTGCTAAAGTTAAAGAAGCAAGCTGGACAGGTCTCGGCTGACCTATACGTCAGGAAAAGGGGGGCGGGTATTGTAATTTGGGGCCAGTTGTCTCTTCTGAGGTCTGTTAGTCTCCGCAGGCCCGAATCGGGTTGTTCCCGATGATTCCGAGCTCGTAGAGGATGGACAGCGTAGCGAACAGGACGTAGCACACGAGACATACGATGCCCAGCTTCCAGTCCAGCTTCCAACCGTTGATGTGGACAGCCAGAAACAGGAAGACGATGGAGAAGAGCAGGGTGGAGGTGATGAAGACCATGCCGGTGCTGTTCACCACCACCGGACCCGAGGTGTCCACGAAGGCTGTCTTGATGAACCAAGGCAGCCCCAGACACAGCATGTCGAACACGTTGGAGCCCACGATGTTGGACATGGCCATGTCCCCTTTCCCTGTACAGAGAGGACAAACCTCCGATCATCTTCACCTTGAGACCTCCTCACCTGCAGCGAACTTCTAATCAGTCCGCAGGTCCAGTGCTACTGATTATACCAGTAATCACAGTATTATTATAACAATTAATGGAATTAACATCAGGCAAAACAATAACAACCCATGTATTTGTGTATTTGCTTACTTACTCTGTGTACATATTTAGTTTTAGGCCTGAAGGCTTCTATACTACCATATTTACTTATATGTTTATTCTTGGTACACACTGGAAAATGACTGAGGATACAATTATGAAAATTCGTCAAATAAAACAAGTTTCCCTTATAAGATGAAATAATCTTAACAGTGCCTGTATGACATCCTGTTAACTTTAACTTTAAATGTACTAGCTCACTGTGTCATCACTTAAAGGGAACATATTATGCAAAACTCACTAGTTATGATAGGTCTATCGGCTACAAAACATGTTCATGAAGTTCTTGGCACAAAAACTCTCTCACTTAAAGAGATCTCACCAGCTTTATTCTTGACAGTTTCAAACTCTTTCAAAATGAGCCGTTTAAGGGCTCTGTCACTTTTATGCAAATAAGCTGTTGCTGGCCATGCCCCACCCATCCCATGCTTATCCTGCGCGTTTACTACACGTGAAAATGGCAGAAAACAGAGGCGCTATCCAGCCCTAAGTGTAGGGATTTGTGTTGTTCTTTGTAGCAACAACACAACACTTTATGAGTGACTTGCCTTAGCCTGTAGCCGTAGCGCTCAGTGTCTTATCCGTGCTCGTAAAACCAGCAGACAAAAATGGCGGATCTTCAGCTAATTTAGTGGGTGGGGGCTCGACAGGTGAGGGGTGGTTCTATGCAAATTTCCTTATTCTGACGTCAGAATAAGGGAGCCGTCCAAACGGCTCGAAGAAGCATATGATTCCTGACACCAAAATCTTTCAACTGACCCACAGAAAACAGATGGATGGGGTTTTTTTTGTACTTGGAGTGTTTATAGGAGCAGTAGACACCCAAATGGAAATATAAAAGTATGTAAAACGTGAGTTTTGCATAATATGTCCCCTTTAATAGCTCATTAAAGATTCGTCTGGTGATCCACCTTATGATATTAGGTGGCTTGCTGCAGTTCCGTAGTGATTCATAAAAAATATTACATTTTCTAGCTAATAAAGGAACTCAAATTACTGTATGAATACTGTAAGAATATTGAGTATTTTGAAATATTGAAATGTTGTGTAACTGGCAAATGTAGAAAATCTCAGTGTTTTCCAAAAACTTTGAGTTTGGACACACCTTCTCATTCAACGATTTCCTTTGTTTTTATTATTGGCTACATTGTAGATTAATATTGAAAACATCACCTATTGCTCTGATGACAGCTTTGCACACTTTTGGCATTTTTTGAATCAGATTCATGAGGGATCGAACTGGAATGGTATTTAATTAACAGGTGTTCTTCGTCAAGAGTTCATTAGTGGAATTTCTTGCCCTTATAATGTGTTTGGGATCATCAGTTGATGGTCGGGTTGGTACACAGTTAGTGATCCTGTTCCACTACGGTTCTACTCCACATTATGGCATTTTAAATATGAGAGCATTTTAAATATGCATAATTATGCAAAACAGACCACTAATCACCGCACTGATCATCATTAAAGTGGATTTTACGTTCATTTTCTTTCATTACATACTGTATGAACAGTGAGATGGCACCGATCAAAACCTCACATCCCCAAAAAAGGCGACTTTCCAGAAGAAGGTCAAGACCCTCTTAGCTTACCAGTAAACCCACTTCCAATCTCCCATTTTCCTCCCTTACTGACTGCTTGACAGAAATAAAAACCTGGTTTTCGTCAGATTTCCTTAAATTAAAAAGTGATAAAACAGAAGTTCTCCTTATTGGTACCAAATCAACATTATCCAATACCGACAGTATCTCTATTGATACTGATAAGAGTCTGGGTGTCACCCAGGACTCTTTCTTTTAAATCCCATATCAATAACATTACCCGGTCTGCATATTTTCATCTTCATAATATCAACCGCCTCCGTCCCACTCTTACCCCCCACACTGCTGCCATCCTCGTTCACAGTCTTGTCACTTCTCGTTTAGATTACTGTCACTCCCTGCTGTTCGGTCTCCCTCACAAAACTCTCCACAAGCTTCAACTGGTTCAGAATTCGGCCGCCCACATCATCACCAGAACTCCTTCTATCCATCATACAACTCCCGTTTTGCAGCAGCTCTATTGGCTCCCGGTTAAGTTTCGTGTTGAATTCAAAATTATTCTGTTCACCTACAAGGCCATTCACAGCCGCGCCCCGCCATATCTGTCTGACCTCCTTCATGTTGCCACTCCCTCTCGTACCCTCAGATCATCCTCCTCCATCTACCTGACTGTCCCCTCTGCCCGTCTCACCACTATGGGGATCAGAGCTTTCAGCCGCTCTTCCCCCCCGCTCTGGAACTCACTACCACCCGAGCTCAGAAACATCAATTCACTCTCACTCTTTAAATCCACACTCAAAACCCATCTGTTCAAGCGTGCTTTCTCTCTCCGATTCATTTAGATTTATGGCATTTATCAGACGCTTTTATCCAAAACGACTTACATTCTCTAACTACAGGGGGCAGTCTCCCCGGAGCAACTTGGGGTTAAGGCTCTTGCTCTGGAACCCAGTGGTGCTATGCTGAAGGCAGGATTCGAACCCATGACCTCTTGGTCCGGAGGCTGAAATTCTGAAATTCATTTGCTCTAAATGGTCTAAACTGAATCTGCTTTTTAATCTTGTGTGTTGTTATGGTTTTATTGTCTGTTGCACTTGTTCTATTGTATGGTGTCGTATTGTGCTAGAAAGGCACCTATAAATAAAATGTATTTTTATTATTATTATTGTTCATTGATGTAAAAACAGTTACGTTTTGGACCTTTTGGACCATTTCCACTGGTCCACTGATGATGAAATCATGGCATGGTGTAAAGGTTACCAGACATTTTCAAAAAGGTAAAAAAGTGAAAACGTCTGAAATGGTGAGTAGGTTTAGTTCCAACAGCAGTTATAAATTGCATGTTGCTGAGAACAGGCTGCATCACAGAGACGGATCTAAAAGAAATACGGATACACACTACCAGTCAAAAGTATTAGCACACACTGATACTTTCTACATTTGCATGTTACTCTCTCAATATTTACTAAAACACACTCAGTATTCTTTGGTAACAAATACATTTACAGCATGTTCACCACTTGAATTCCTTTATTAGCCAGAAAATGTATTTTTTATTCGTTACTACTGACCAACAAAAATCCATAATTATGATGCGGATCAGCAGACAAGTGTTAGATATGTAACGAGCTATTAAGTGATGAAGCAGTTAATGAGTGCATTTGAAGTGGTAAAAGTCTGTGCAAAAACGTTTGACTGGTAGTGTACAATACACAGGTGATGTGTGTATGGATTGTGTTTTTGTGTGTTTTACCCTCTCGTGCCACCATCACGCTGGCCACGGTGTCAGGGATGCTGGTTCCGGCCGCCAGCAGAGTGAGACCCATGATTGTGTCCGGAATCCCCATCGTCTCTCCTGGACACACACACACCATGAAAGATACTGCATGTATAATTATAATCAATTTTCACTTCCTCACCCCAAATGTAGTGTTTATAGTAAGTGAGATGGAGGATCACCCTAAACAGAGAGAGAGAGGACAGTTATACTGAGTGATGGGGAGAGGGAGGACCACCCTACCCACCCAGAGAGAGAGGACAGTTATACTGAGTGATGGGGAGAGGGAGGACCACCTTACCCACCCAGAGAGAGAGAGAGGACAATTTTACTGAGTGATGGAAGAGAGGGAGGACCACCCTACCCACCCAGAGAGAGAGAGGACAGTTATACTGAGTGATGGAGGAGAGGATGGACCTCCCTACCTACCCAGAGAGAGAGAGAGGACAGTTATACTGAGTGATGGGGAGAGGGAGGACCACCCTACCCACTCTCAGAGAGAGAGAGGACAGTTATACTGAGTGATGGGGAGAGGGAGGGCCACCTTACCCACCCAGAGAGAGAGAGAGGACAATTTTACTGAGTGATGGGGAGAGGGAGGACCACCTTACCCACCCAGAGATAGTGTTGTTTTCGTCAACGAAAATTATGACTAAATATCGTCGTCAACAAACTTTTATCACGTGACAAAAACGAGACGAGACGCAACGTAAACGCTGGTCATGTGACGATAACGAAACGAAATATATAAT
>JBBIGA010000018.1:19592577-19607209 GCA_037576975.1 Alestes dentex | reverse complement strand
CTTGTTGTTTTGTTGCACTTTTGCTCAGGAGGCCGCCGCTCAGACGCCCTCCGGACTCCCCCCCCCCCCCCCCCAACTTTCTCAAGGGGATTTGCCACTCACTTGGGGGCGGAAACTCTCCTGAAAGTTCTCCTGGATTCATAGATTTTGTTTCGTAAGTTCTAAAATAAAACAAATCTGGGCATTTTTTTCTTTCTGGGCATTTGTGTGTGATGCCGGTTTTAAAACCCCAGGAGTGGTGTACATGATTTTTTAAAAAATTACAATAATTTTGACTCTACGTGAAATAGGAACACCAAACAAAGCTCAACATGACATCTGACACCTGCACTTCCATAGAAGGAGTTGTTTGGCTGCATGATGATGATTTACTATTTGTTGCACTGCCTGAATATGTGATGCTTGGGTTTTACGGCTAAACCCCAAAAATCCTGATCAAGCAGCCCAAACTTGTAGCAACCCATCTGAGTGGGTGTGTTACTGCTCTGAGCATGTTAGCAGATCTATCAGGAGCCAAGGTGTGTGTATTTCTCTCTTTGTGGGGACCACATGGGGCCGGGATGATGAAAACATGAACACTGTGCGAGCATTAGGGGATATTAAGACAGACAGACACACACACACACACTCACACAGAAGACCACAGAACCGCCACACATCAGTAGCCATTAGAGTGTGTGAGAGTGACGCTGGTGTGTGTGTGTGTGTGTGTTTGTGAGTGAAAGGAGCTGGTGTGTGTGCATGTGAGAGCTGAGCTGGGCTGGTGGAGCAGATGTTGGCCGCTTGGCTTACAAACTGCTCTGGAAAATTTCCCAGCGATATCTGGAGAGGTTTATAAACAAGAGCGCTCTAAAAATACCGCCCGCATTCAGTGCTGCCTCACTCCACACTCACTCACTCACACACACACACACACACACACACACAGGGTGCTGTGTGCTCAGCAGCTGCTGAGATGTGTTTGAAGTTGGTGTGACGGGGCCTTTTTGAAGAGCTGCAGTTTAAACAGTGCTTCCGCAACTCAGCCCAGTTTAGTTCAGCCTAGTTTAGTTCAGGCCAGTCTAGTTCAGCCCAGTCTAGTTCAGCAGTTTAGTTCAGCCCAGTCTAGCTCAGCCCAGTTTAGTTCAGCACAGTCTAGTTCAGCCCAGTTTTGTTCAGCCCAGTCTAGCTCAGCCCAGTTTAGTTCAGCACAGTCTAGTTCAGCCCAGTCTAGTTCAGTCCAGTCTGGTTCAGCCCAGTCTAGTTCAGTCCAGTCTAGTTCAGCCCAGTGTAGTTCAGCCCAGCTCAGTCTTGCCTATCCCAGCTCTGTCTGGGCGTTCTCCACTTTTGTGGAGATGTAAATATATTTTGAAGCTGTTTTCTCACGACAGGCCACAATAATGATAATGGTTTCTGTATTTAGTATTTGGCTACATAAAATACCTTTTAGAGCTCAGCAAAATTCTCCACCACTTCTGACATTTTCTGGCGTTAAAGGCTTATTTTTCACTGTTTTCAATCAAACATTTTATCATGAAACCAGGGGAAAATTGCATTTGCACAAAGGAAACAATGTTACAAGTTTTAGACAAATAATCTTAAACCCTGATAATAATCAGCTAAAAACCACACAGTACCCCTCCACCTCCATAGTGTCCCCATGATAAACTGATACTATAAAATATGGTAATAAGTACTATTATGAGTAATAATACAACTGTTCAGGAACTGCATCCACAAAAAAAAAACAGAATAATAAAAGAATCGGATTTTTATGTGCAGTAATATTTTATTTCAACTATACATGCCGTGTTAAAAAACAAAAATCAACAAAAATATCCTTAACAATGATGGTATTATTTACATGTTCACAGTACAGTTTTTTTTGCAAGATATCTACACGTTAAAATACTCTGAAAAAAAGAGTCCCAGTTTTGCACAGTAATAAAAAACAAAAACAAAAAAAAAAGAAAGCAGCGCAGGGGCTGATGGGTCTGGAGCAGTTGGCTGAAATGTAAAGGCTTCATTTCAAATTGCAACAGAAAAACTGGGTTTGTATTGCAATATACAAGGCAGTGGAGCATCCGGCGGCTCGGCAAGGGCAGCTACGCTAATACAATCATTGCATGTAAACAAATCCACCGTGCCGGGCCGGAGAACCGGACACGAGATGTCGGGTTTTCTTTTCCTCAAATCAACCAATGGAAAACAAAAGCAAGCCTCGTTTGCGAAACCCCTCGTTACGGATGGATGAGCAGTCTGTCTACAGGACCAGTCAAAAAGTTTTTACCTCTTATCCATTTAGTTCAAAAGCTGCAGACTTTTTACTCTTGTTAAACATTGGAAAGTTGTTGAGTGAACAACTATATATGAAAATATGTCAAATAAAACAAGTTTTCTTTGTAAGATGGCAAGAATGTGCAACAGTGCACGTCTGACTTTAAATGCACTAGTTTAACGGTTTCATCACTTAATAGCTAATAGCACTGGTTTGCTGATCCACATTATAATTATATTTGGTGACTTTTTTGTAGGTCAGTAGTGATACATAAAATTTTGACATTTTCTGGCTAAAAAAGGGACTCAAATGGTGAACATACTGTGAATGTATTTGTTAGCAAAGAACAGTGAGTGTATTTTTAGTACAGTTCCATGAATAAAATGCAAATGTAAAAACCTTTTGACTGGTAGTCTGGACACACTCTTCAAACGACTGAAAAAAAAGAAAACCCCTGTTCGCATTCCTTCGCCCCACATTGTGTGCCGTGACCATGACGGCCAAACGGGGTCAAAATAAAAAGTCAACAAGTCTTTTTAATAAGGCACAGAATACACAAACCCAGGTACACTTGCCTCGGAAATATCCATAGTCATATATTTATATATTTACAGTAACGTCATTACCGGCATGACTCTGTAGGACACATTGGTAGATGTTACGATAATCGATTTAGTGGCATCTGGCTCCCTGTTCCCACGGGAGGCCTTTCAGGGGCTGCGCAGGTCCCAGACTTAACCTGTACTGGGCGAGGTGGGCGGAATGGGCCGTGGTTAGTACAGTTTTAATATAATAACTCATAAAGTATGAATTAAACAATTCTACACAGGGCCAAACTTTGCAAAAGGGCTGAAACCATTTTCCCTATCAGGACAGGATTACCTTATTTGACCTGAAGGGAGGTCTATCTTGGTCATAAAGGCTGTCTTTATGTCCGGGACCTTTTAAGCCATTAAGGTTTCAATTGTCTAATTAAGGGAAATAGGGAAAGACCACGGCTCTGGCAAGTCAACAGCACTGGGGAAAACCACAAATCTGATTTGAGAAGTGATGGCTTGTGAAGTGCTGTTTGAGTCTACAGGCTTGACTGTATCTCCACAGGCCCAACTGGGACGAGGACCAACAGGATGCAACACAGGATCGAACCAGCCAGGGGTTGTCAGGGATGGGGGAGGGGCTCAGGCTGAGCAGATCAATGCACAGGCACCCGAAACGCGCAAATTTTCATCTGACCCAGTAGCAGCAAAAAGTAAGTCTTTTTCTGTCATCTTTTAAGATCTTACTCTGTGAATTAAAAAAAAGAACATCGTCCAAGTAGGCACCCTGGACACCTCCTCTGCACACAGAAACGGTTTGATTAATATCTGCCTCTCTGGCTCCATGCACACACACACACACACACACACGCGCACACACACGCGCACACACACGCGCACACACACACACCCACCAAGTGTGATGTTAACGCACCCTGAAGTGGGTTTTTAGTTTTATGACGGTAATGACTGCAGCTGGAGAGAAGCCAGCTGTAAGTGCATCCTTTTGTGTGAGCGCCAAACGCGGACTGGTTAACCCCAGAGGCTAGTCCTCCAAAAATAAAAACGGCAATTCTCTGTCCCTCCCTCAGATGCAGCTAAAAGCATAAAGCATGTTCTCTCGCACGAACGTGCCCCGTCGTTTTGTCCTCTTTAGAACAGTTTTGCGCGCCGCCCCCTCCCTCTGCCGGCCTCATTTCTGCTCAGTTTGCATCGAGCGGGACACTGTAGGGCGGCACAGACGGACAAGGAGGCTTTCTTCAAGTATTCCCATGACTTTAGAGTTCACTGCTGCTGCACCCGGGACTTCAGACCTCAGGCGACCCTGCCGCCTCGAAGGTCAGAGACCTCCATCACCTGTCTTTCAAATTTTTGCATGGCATCGAGAAAAGTTAACAAGAGCCAGCGTTTCCTTTCCAAAGCTCTGCCGTGCTTTACCCAGGCATCCAGGCATGCCCACGTTCAGACCCTCCTAGGCCGATAAGCTTATTTTCTTTAGTGTCCTGTTCGTGGAGTATCCGGCCTTTTGCCAAAGCATTCAGCAAGAGAACATCCATGAACGCTCACGTTTGGACCCTAAACAGGCCGAAAGGCTTATTTTATTTAACTTCCAGTGTCCTGTTCGTTTGTTACATGGCCCACAAAGAAGGAGACCAATCAGTAGCTGTATTTGTTCACAACCCTCATTTGAGCACCCTGTGGCACAAAGCTGTTAGGTTTGGGCGGCACATCGGGTTTTAGTGAAGCTGTCCGTTTGACGCTGGTCCGTGGCAGAGAGCCATGTCCGCTGTAGCTGCTCTGTCGGGACACTGAGGGCGTCATGGCCATTGACACCCCATGCGAGTCCAGTCTAGAGGGTGGCGTGGGTGGCACATAACCTCCCCTGCTGAAACTGGGCTGGCGGGTCACCATCACCCCATTGGGTGAGTGTAACCCTTTGGGTGGAGATGAGATTGAGTGGCGCTGGGAGGATCCCCGGTGGTACCTTTGCCTCTCCAGTGTACCACCTGGTTGCCCAGTGGGTGATGTGGGTGTGGAGGGCACGTCCACCCGCTTGGTTGGGCTGTTTCTGGGAAGTGAGGAGGATGGAGAGTACAGAGATGCCTCCCGGCTTGGGACCTTGGGGGGGATTTCCGCTACGTTGCCCAAAGGTTCCAGCATCAAGTGTTGTCGAGGACGTGGCACCTCAACCGTGATGCCCTTTGTAGGGTTGGGGTTGCTGTTACTCTCATTTAGGTGCTTCAGAAGGTCATTTAGCGTGTTCCTGGCATCCACCGAACGTCGTTGTTCCTTCCGGCTGGACTTGGAGCCATGATGTTCAGAGTTCTGGACCTTCTTCTCTGGCCGGGAACCATCAGGACTGGATGTTCGATGTTCATGTGTTGCATTGGGAAGCACCACAGCACTCGGGATTTGATGGTTCCCAATAGCAGGGTGTGTAGGAGAGTTCGACGGAAGGTACTGGGGACTTTTGGGCATGCCATCCTTGCGCCCAAGCTTCCCCTGGGGTCTCTCCCACTGGTTCTTGACTGGCTGTAAGGACTTCTGCTGAAGCACAGGTGTGGACTCTGGAGTGGGCAAAGCGGTCAGGTCTGGATTCTGCCCACTGAGAATCATGGTCTTAGCGTCCGGCGATGGTGGTACCTCTTTACCGCTATTGAGCAGGCTGGAGTAGAGCTTGGGTGTGTCCATCGGATGCGGGTATTCCTTCACCGGGCTCTCAAAGAGGCCGTTGAGCTTGGCAAAGCTCCCTGTGGAGTCTGTGCACGACTGTGCCGATTCCGCATCCTTGTGGATCTTGCGGGGTTTGCGCAGGAACGCGTCACGGTAGCAGTAGACGACCATCCCGGCGATCAGCGCCCCCAGGAGGAAGGCCCCAAAAACACACGTGATGAGGATGTTCATGTGGACCATCTGGTTAGAATCACCCGACCGAATCTCCCACACACCTGAAACACACATACAGCCCAAGAATATGTTAGCTCTAATTCATATTCACCCTCCATTCTGCTTCCTGCTGACATTCCAGCAGAAAGGTAGAATCTGGTCCCCCTTTCCCCTGTAGGTATTCTGTCATTTAAAGGAATTGTAGTCTTCATAACTGGCAATCCGAGCCTACTAAAGCATTTCTGTTATTGTAAGAAGACTCATACAAAGGAAAACAGAGCAGATAGGCTAGTGGCTAAAGGTTATATTAGTGAAGACACTGTCCATTCGGCCGCTAAAAGGTTTTAAGAATTTTTGTGGCATGCCTATAAATAAGAGGTGGTTAGTGATTTTGTTGGATAACCGAGATCATATTGAGAGGAAAAGTTTATCAGGGGCTGTTAGTATCCGCAGGCATTCGGGAGTGTTAGTACGTCTTTAACCGTGCGTTGGAGTGAAACGCTGTAACAGTGGTGGTCAAGGCCTTTGGGAGGATTTCCTAAAACCCAAAGAAACAAAAGGAAAAAAAGAAAGGAAACTATATAGATAAGAACCAAGAAAAGTAGAAAGAGAAGGAGACCAAAGCCGAATATAATTCTCAGATGTTAAAAAAGAAAGTCTTATACAAGGAGATACAAAAAAGAATGACTTGCAGAGATGAATGGGAAATAAAGCTCAAGTTAACCAAAGCTGTTTGATGGAGAATAAACAACAACAAAACTGAAAAAAAGGAAAAAGAAACACGCTGCCATGTGAGCTGATGGGATCTGAGCACAGCTGCTAGCGTCATCTTACTGAGCTTGGAAAACGAAATTTTGAGCACATGGTTGTCTTAACTTAGCTAATACCCCATGGCTGATGGATCTTTGAAGCTTCAGAGAGTGACCTCTCTCCCTCTTTCTCTCTCTCTCAGATGACTGCTAGCAGTACCTACGCTGCAGGTCAAAGGTCTGGGGATGCTTAGCTTTTCAGAAAGTATTAGCATGTTTACTTTGTCAGCAACTTAAATAACCAGGCCTGTGAGAAAAGAAATACCACACAGAATAATCATGATGATAATAAAAAATACTTGAAAGGAGCCATTCTTTCCAGGCATCCCTGCAGATACAGATACCAATTTTTGAAGAACATGTACAGTTCTGTGCCAAAGTCTTGAGCCCCGCCCCCATTTCTTTATATTAAATCAACTTGTTGGTGCAGAAAACTATTTTATTCCTGTCAAACTGTCTTATCTTTAACAAACTAAGTAGTCTTTACAAAAAAAAAAAAAAAAAAAGCATTCCTCTGAAACTGGTCAGAGTCTTTGAAAGTCCTTCAGGAAGCCTGGAGAACTGTTCCTCAAGACTACATTAAAATACAAGAAAGTCTGGATACAAAGAAATGAGGGGTGGCTCAAGACGCAGTACTGTAGTTTGGTTTTTTTCTCAGGGCGACATTTTTGTGTGTGATACTCTCCTGCAAATTAAACCTGCTTTCTGATGTTAGGTTATTGCAGAAAAGACATTCTGAAAAGCTCGGCATCGCCAAACTGTTGGACAAGCAGCGTACTTCCCAGATTTCCATGCAGCAGTGCAGCACTGCTCCCATGTAAGGCCTTACCCTCCAGCACCCCTGGGAACGATAGGGGGGTGTCTGGTTCTCCTCCGAGAACAAATTTCCGTGAGCCAAAGAGTGTGGGAGGCAGAGAGGGAACGGTTTGGGGTGATTCTACGGGGCCTGAGGCGGCAGACGGCGTGACCGACGGTGCTGGTAACTTCATGTCTGTGGCGACAAACACATTATTCACAAACGGCACAGGTGGCAGGCACAGCACAGCGCTCGTAGGGTCGGACCCCCAGCACAGGGGCCCGACTCTGGCTTCCTTAAAGCGATAGTTCAGTCAGAAATCTCAAATCAAAACTTCCCCAAAATGTAGTTGTTTGGCTGAGACATGCCTGGTTTCTGAAGTTAGCTTTAAGGCTACAAGGCTAATGTAACTTGCTATGTAAGCTACCCCAGCAGTTAGTTGCCCTGGATGACATACTGTTGGTCTAGGGCTGCACAATACGTCGTCTACTAATTGTTACTGCGATATCTGTCCATGCAATACTGACATTGAAGAAACCTGCAATATGCAGTTGAGCCTCTAACCAATCACAGTGTTTCTGTCAGGGTGACCAATCACAGCTCCAGGTGAGTTACTGAGAGTTCTGAGGAGTCCAAGTCTTCATGTAATGCAACAAAAGTCTCATTTTAAATCATAAAATGTGATGCCACATGAATGGGCGGGGCTAAACTGCTGTAGTCAGAATAAGGAAATATATTTAAATATATTTTTTGACATCACAAAAACTAAATGGGCTGTATGGATGGGAGGAGTGAACATACCATTTGAAGCAATATTTATAGACTTCTTAATGCTAGAAAACTGATGATATGGGTCATTTAATATCTTGAAAGGCACCACAATCACAAAATGAAGCAGTAAAATCACAATACTGATATTTTGTCAATATCGTGCTGCTCTACTGTTGACTATAAAACATTTAGACAAGGTATTTTAGCCTCTTAGCTTCAGTGTTAGCAAACTTCAGACGCCAGGCAGGTCTCGGCTGAATGACTACATCAGAGGTTGGGGCACGGACTTTCAATTTTTTACAGAACTACTGCATTCTATCACTACTTTTAGGAAGCTACTAATGATGCTATGTGAACAAAAGCCTTATCAGGTTCCGGCAGGACATGAATCTCTGAGACACAATACCGGCTGAAAGGGGGAGATGGAGGGAATATCCTCCAGAAAACAGGAAAAAGGAGGAGTGGGGAGGGTGTGGGAGAGAGGCCCGGTGATGACATGTCATGCAGGGGATGATAAAGGTGGAAAGAAAGAACGACGAAGTAGCGACATATGAGAGAGGTTCTTTAGCTTGAAGAACCAAAGCCCTGGAGATGGTAGAGGTGGTGAAGAAGAAGAAGAAGAAGAAGAAGAAGGAGAAGATGAAGAAGATGATGATGATGATGAAGAAGCGGTGCGGTGAGGGGATTATATGGCAGCAGTGCAGGACGCAGAGTGAGAGAATGCTGAACTCAAGGAAAGAAAACATTGGAGTAAAGGAAACTGACCAGACGTTGGGTCGCCATATGATTTGAAACCTGGCGCTGAAGCAGTAGTCAAAAACTCTAAAGGAATTAAAGGAACAAGAAATCAGCATAAAATAAGGAAGAAAAAAAATCTCAAATCGAAAAAAGAAAAGCCCTACGATTTTTATGTTTATAAAGAAATCTCCAGCCCCGCCCCTCTGGAGCCGCTGCAGAGGACAGGGCTCGGATGCTCCCCATCAGCATTAGTAACGTGTGGCAGTAAGTGTGTGTGTGTGTGTGTGTGTGTGTGTGTGTGTGTGTGTTACTAGTATGAGCTAATGCAGGATTGAGAAAAAAACCCACCAAACTCACCATGACAATCACCAAGACCCGCTGTGTTCCCAAACTCAACATCCTGCTCAAAACCAGACCTGAGAGAGAGAGAGAGAGAGAGAGAGAGAGAGAGAGAGTGGGGGTGGGGGGGGTGAGTGTCCTGCACATTGACCTGTTTATTCATTACGAATAAAGCTGTGAAACAGTGAACACATTCATTCATTAACAACAGGGCTGTGTGTGTGTGTGTGTGTGTGTATGTGTGTACGTATGTGTGTGTGTGTGTGTGAGAACTTACTGAATGGTTGCTGGAATTCTCTCACAGGCTCCGTGGGGCATCCATCCACAGTACGGATCTCTGGAGGCAATACACGCCCTGAAACACACACACACACACACACACACACACACTATAAGACAACCTGTAACACATACAGACTGTAACACATCTGGCCTGCAGCACACACACGAACACACTGTAACGTGACCTAAAACACACAAACTGTAACATGACCTGCAACACAACCCGAAACACATACAAACTGTAACACAATGTGTAACATGCAGACATATGCTGTAACACAATTTGCAACACACACTGTAGAACAGCCTGTAACACACAGGAGAACATCGCCTACTGGGTCTGTTCAGTGGTCGGAAAGGGTGTGTTTTGGTGTGTGTTGTTGTGTAAGTTCTACTGGAGGTGTTTATGTAAACAGTGTAATGATGGTGAATATGAAGACTTTGATCCAGGCAGATGACTGATGAGCTTTACATTACCTTGTCTTGCCCTGTGTGTGTGTGTGTGTGTGTGTGTGTGTGTGTGTGTGTGTGGCTCTCACTTGTGGCAGGTTCGGTGTCTCTCACAGCGGCTCAGTGGAATCCGCACCACACAGCTAGAAAACGCCACGAACAGAGTGTGTGTGTCTTTATCCAGGTGGAAGGACAGAATCCGCCGGTCGTCCTCATTACTGGACAAACACCTGCAGAGAGAGAGAGAGAGAGAGAGAGAGAGAGAGAGAGACGAAAAAGAGAGAGAGTTGTCAAGACTGTGACTCTGCACAGCAGCACAGAACACACTTTTGATTAAAATTATTTTTTGTCTTAATCAGTACGATGTCAGGAACTCTGAATGAATACAAAAATAATACGAATGATTAAACCTGCATAACAATAACAATAAAGTGTTCATTTTAAGAGGAAACTGTGACTGAGCAGCTTAAGCAGTTTATTTTCTAGGGTGTTGCTATGTGGTCTGTGTGGTATTCCATGTCGTTGCTAGGGCGTTTCTAAGTGGCTGCTATACGATCTCAGGTGATCGTGTGATTGCTAGGGTGCTGCATAAAAATGAATAAAAAAATGTAAAATAAAAAACGGGTCAAGACCTGCGAGTCTGAGAGCAGTGTGGCTGTGGGTGTGAGGGACCGATCCTGCTGAAAGTGGTGTTTATGCGGAGATTACAGAGAGATAAAAGTACATGGAGAGAAGGAAAAGACTGAAAGGCTAGTCTTACTTGGCCTGGTTGAAGACATCAATCTCCTCCAGCAGGACACTCTCGTTGAGTGACAACGCTGTTGTTTTCGCGAGGACCTTCAGGACCACGCCGCCCTCCGAGCCAATAAACACCACTGTGTAGTTCTTAAAGGGGCCAGCGGCGTTGTCTACTGCCAGAGCGGTCAGTCTGTACCTGCAAAACAATACAATATTAAAGCGACCTGAAGCTGTTAAAGCCTCCATGTTCACTAATCTTCACTGTGGTTCATACTAATCACTTCCAGATAAGTAATAATATGAATAATCACTTCCAGAAAAGTGATATGAAGTTTCAGCATAATCTATTCCAGAAAAGTGATTATACGGGCCCTTTAAAATATTGAAAAGAACTGCATCAGCAATATCTAACAGCAAAATCACAAAACTGATCATTTGTCCATATCGTGTGTCTCTATTTCTCTGTATGCTGTGCTACTATGCTACGGCTGCCGCCACTCAAGTGGCCCCAAGGCATTATTAGAAAGGTCAATAGGTCAGGTCGTGGCTTGGAGAGGTGATGTAATTTCAGTAAATTTGGGTTCTGACCGGACTCTGGTCTTGGTGAACCATGGCTCGTCTCCTATGGAGGGAACGGCAGCGTCCATCAGCGGGTGAGACTTAATGAACTGCAGTGTCTCATCCGGGAACTCGATGGAGCTTTTGTAGGCCTCTGCTGATCCGTGACCTGCACAGCAGCCTGGCCTGGACACACACACACACACACACACACACACACACACTCCGTCACACTCGGCAGGAACAGCACAAAACACACCTACAGGCACCTGTAAACGAACCCCCTGCTTACATACAGCAGCTGCACGCACCCCGTTAAATATGCAACGTGTCTAATTATCCCAGATTAATTATTTAGCCGTGAGCAATTAGCGTGGCTCACCTGGGCTTGGGCAGCTTCTCCTCAGGGAAGGGCGTCCAGACGGAATCAGGGGTTTTCTGCTCCTTAAAGCGTCCGCGGAAAGCCTTCTCAATGTCCGGCATGGAGAAGGCGCACACTGCCGAGCCTGGGATACTGAAGGGGGATCAGAAATTTATTGCACCTCACTGATTCTTCACTGGTTCCTATGTGCTAGTTTAAAAAGAAACGTGATTCTTTTTAGCGAGGTTTTTCCCAAAGAACCAATCATTGAGGCCATCTACAGACCTGCTTTTCTTTGGACTGGATATAATTTTGGCACAATTTTAAAGAATGATTGGGATCCTTGTCCTGTTGAAGAATGACATTTTGATCCGCAAACCAGGAGGAAGTGTGTGACATGATACTTCTCTTTTTTCATGATCAACACAAACTGACAGTCAGTCACTAAAGACAGACCTGATTTGTTTCTTTAAAACCAATAGTTTGTTGTGACTAAATGTGTTACTAGACTATAAAATATTGAATACCAGTTAGTTACTTTAGTTTTAAGGATTTCGTGTAAAAGGTTTTCTTGTAAATGTTTTTATTTGTAAGTAGGCCCAGACTCCTGGCCTGTGTAAGAACTGTGTAAGGACACCCATGTAAACCAGCCTGAAATACTGAGAAGGTGGTCACCTCAGCTCAGGTGCTGGATGAGGAGTGTTTACCTGTTCAGCTGTGTTGTAAACACGCCCACGACAGACGGTACGCCATTGATGTCGATGATGTCTGTGATGGCCTGAAGGACGTCGAAGTAGAAGAAGGACTCTCCGGGTACGGAACAGTTCAGCCGCGCCTTCACGAACGACGTCCAGTGTTTCTCCAGAACACGCTGAGAGCCTCCGATATCGTTCTTGCAGATGCGAGCGACTCTGGAGTACACAGCCTTCAGAGAGAGAGAGAGAGAAACAGTGTACTTTAATGTGTTACAGAATCAAGAATTCAAGCTGCTTTACAGGTCAACAAGATGAGATGAGAGACGAGAGCTTCGCGTTCGTTTCCTGCACATTGCTCGCTCCGTCAGTCAGTTGGTGCGTCAGTTGTTGGGACGCAGCGTGGGTTTAGTGTGATTTAGTTACTGCTGGACTGTCAGATGTATAGACGTATAAAGACGACGGTGTATCGGCTGTAATCCTGAGTCTCCGTTAACCTGCAGTGTTGATCAGCAGTTAGAAGTGTTAAAATGTTCGGTGTTGGAACATTTCAGATCACACCGGTGTGGTGCTGCGCTTTAATGGGAAGCAGCCAGACGGTGCAACAGTGTGACGCTACGCACTGAAGGATTAATATTAAAGATGATAATTCAGCCCTATAGAGGTGAGGCGGTGTGTAAATGCTCGGAGTGATGAATTAGTCTGGTGTAAAAGTGCTTTAATAATTAAGCGCCAAGAATCACCGCCTGGCCGCAGGTGTGGAACTCTGCCGCCAACTGGCTGAAATATTCATTAGCATTCGCGGGTTTCACACTATGGCTCTGGATGCTCAAAGACACACACTGCGTGGCCCCGCCTCCTGTAAAGTGACGACAAAATGAAACCGCTTGCCCTGCGCCACGCCAAGCATACACAGGAAACACAGATTCTACTAATCACACCTCCCTTGTTACTGCTGCTGATGATGGTGATAATGATGGTGATGATGCTTATTATTGCTGCTGTTTTTGTTGTTGTTGATGTTAATTTGCTAGTTGTTTTACTTCAGTCACACTGATTAATGTTCCTCATTGGGCTGAATGGGACATAGTCTCTCCAACATGGCAACAGTGCAGCACACTAGTGGGAGGAGTCTGGAGCAGGGGGTGGGGTTTGGCATGATACATACCTTGCCTAGGTTGTTGTGTTCCGTCGCAATCTCTCGGAGGAAGAAATACACATGATTCCCGTAATCCACCGCATGCAGGAAGTGTGGCTCTGAGAGGAGGGACGAGGGGGAGAGAGAGAGAGAGAGAGAGAGAGAGAGAGAGAGAGAGAGAATTATCAGGACTGACCAAATCTGAATGTTTAATGCAGGTTTATGGGGCTGAGTGGTGACCCAGATTGTTGGATGGGTTTTAGTATGTGTGTGTGTGTGTGTGTGTGTGTGTGTGTTACCTTTTAACCATTTGGAGTCGTATTTGATGGTCCGGAGAGCTGATCCATCTCCCATACTGCGGTATATCACTGCATCACTCGCCAGGAAATCTGCTACTGTAGCTGAATACAGCTTCCCATCTAACACACACACACACACACACACACACACACACACACACACACACACAAAGTGACGTTAGATCACAGGCTTGGCCTCGATGTGAAAACACTTAACAGGCCCTGTTTTTTCCCTTTTTCTTTTTTTTTTTTACAATGATCTTTTTGATTTTAGCGCTCTATCCAAACAAATATTACTTTATGATACTTATGATAATTTATTGCCTTGCGAGTGCCTTTCATCCCTCCTGAAATACAAATCTATTTCATTCGTTCAATTCTAGCATACTGTGATAATAATAATAATCATAATAATAATAGTAATAATAGTGTATTATTATTTATTCACTTATAGAGTTCAGACATGTGTTTTCATTATCCTGCGTTTTTGACATTTATTAACAAACTTCAAAATCAGTGATTTTTCAGTGGAAAAAGTTATGAAACTGTCACCATCCAAAACGTGTAAAATACTGTGATAATAAATTTAGGTCATATGGGGTCCCATCGTTAATTTTTTATTAACTGAGCATTTATTATTTATATTTCATTACTTATAATAATGTAATTTATTAATCATTTATTCCACACGCATTATGATGGGGACACATGCACAGACCTGAACCCGCTGCACTTTTTTCTCAAAAACACACACACACACACACACACAGACACAAACATTTTTCCACTTCTTCTGAATGGCACTAATTTAAGGCTCTTAAACATCCACACTGCGCAGGGAGGAGGTGGTGTGTTTGTGTGGCTGTGCCAGAATGTGTGTGTGTGTGTGTGTGTGTGTGTGTGTGTGTGTGAGTGTGTGTGTGTGTGAGAGAGAGAGAGAGAGAGAGAGAGAGTGTGTGTGTATGTGTGTGTGTGTGTGTGT
>JBBIGA010000018.1:19569136-19584427 GCA_037576975.1 Alestes dentex | reverse complement strand
CATTTAACCCATTCACCAAGTGAAGCAGCGGGCAGGCAGGAACACAGTGCACGGAGAGCAGTGTGTGGGGATGGTACCTTGCTCAAGGGTACCTCAGAGGTGCCTAGCAGTCTTAGTAATCGAATCCATGACTTCCTGATCGCAGAGCGAATGCCCTAACCACTAGGCTACCAACTGCCCCACAAAGACTTTAAAGTCTTTTAAAGTCCCCCCTTTGCAGCTATAACAGCTTCCACTCTTCTTGGAGGGCTTTCTACAAGATTTTGGAGTTTCTGTGGGAATTTGCTTCCATTCATTCTGTAGAGCATTTATGAGGACAGACACTGATGTTGGATGAGAAGGCCTGACTCGCAATCTCTGTTCCAGTTCATCCCAAAGGTGTTGAATGTGGTTGAGGTCAGGGCTCTGTGTGGCTCAGTCAAGTTCTTCCACACTGAACTCATCCAGCCATGTATTTATGGCGCTCGCATTGTGCGCTGGGGCACAGTCATGCTGGAATAAAAAAGGTTCTTCCCCAAACTGGGTCCACAAAGTTGGAAGCATGGCGTTGTCCAAAATGTCTTGGTCTGCTGAAACATTAAGATTGCCCTTCACTAGAAGTAAAGCACCTAGCCCAATGCCTGAAAAACAGGTGTGTCCCACTACTTTTGTCCATATAGTGTACTAACCACTACTAATATCATACCCTATCCCCAATTCCTGTCAAGTTGGGAAGTTGGGAATCGAGAATGAACCAGTTCACATCAGGTCACTCTGAATGACTGTTTTAATTTCAGCGACTGAATTATGCATACATGTTGAAGAGTCTGTGGATTTCTTTTTGATTTAACAATAGACGTCAGTGAAATTAGGCTTACGATTCTTGCAGATGCTGGTACGGGTTCTGCTTGTCAATTCCACACTGACAGGAATGCTAAAGTGCAGAGCAGCCTGGCTCTGCCTCTGCCATGAGGGGAAAAAAACACACCACATGCCTCTCACTGGAATGGGATTATTTTTGTCTTTGCGTTTTATGTGAGTATCTGACCACGCTCTTCATGACATTGGGGTCTAGCAGTCTTTTCAGGAAAGTTCAAGCTGCTCAGAGCAGACAGACTGTCGTGGCTCTAGCCGCGGTGATGGATCTCCAGGGTGGTAATGGATGAGTAAGTGCTGGCAGAAGGGGTGCGAACAGGAGACTGGCTGCCAGAGACTTTTCCTTAGAAAGACATGGGTCTTGCCTGAGATCTGAGCAGCAGCGGAAAATAGGGCCTAGAGCTGAGTCAACATTTAAGCCCACACTGACAGGCGAGCTCTTCGCACACACACACACACACACACACACACACACAGACACGCACACACATATATACACCTCAGTGGCCTTGCCAAGTGTCATATTGCACTTTATTCAAATCAGGTTTTATAACGTTCATTACGTTCGTCACAGTCAGCCCTTAAAAATACCCTCACATGAATAAATGGACACAAAGACGGAGAGCAGTATCTGAAGGTTACACACTTTCGTTTTAATTCCTGTTGCTTTGATTAAGCTAATATTGTCCAGTTTTCGAGGGCTTTCTATGCAACTCCTACCAGATGAAGGTGGTTAGCTTTTATCACTGCTGTTACTAACACTTTACATCAGTGTAGTAATCAGTAAATAATTTGTTAGTGTTATTGCGGAAGCGTTATTATTATTATTGTTGTTGTTGTTGTTGTTGTTGTTATCGCCTCTAGTATTGATCATTTAAAAATTACATTTTTATGGTTGAGTCACCTCTGTAACATAAGGGGAGAGAGAGAGCAGAGGGGCAAGTCGCAGTAAAAGTGTGTAGCGGAGAGAGAGTCTCACGTCATGGCTAAGAAAGCATCAAAACGCGGAGCAACAAATCAGTCTTACGGAGCGTCATAAGAGGCGCTGGTTCAATACCACACTGTGAGTAGAATTCTTTTTTTTTTGGCCACAAAACAAATGTTTGGGTATCTCCAAGTAATTTTATAGCAACCACAGAATCACACTTCGCATTTTCTCGCGGAAACGCAATCAACATTTAATCCCCTTCCCTCGGTACTATGAAGTACCACAAGTAACGTCGTGGTCACATCACCATAAATCTTTTCCTAGCCTTATTTAGAAGTTTTATAAGGCTGGTGTGAGGGTGATGTGGGACCTGGCTGGGCTCCCGTGAGGTCGAGCTGCTGTACTGACATTTCCTTTACTTCCCCTCTGGGAGCCAGTGACGCTCTCCACAGGCAGGTAGACAGATGCCCTTTAGATTAACCTCAGCCATGTCTGCCTCTGTTCAGCACCGCAGGGCCTGAGCTTTTTGTTTATGTATCTGAGTGTGTGTGTGTGTGTGTGTGTGTGTGTGTGTGTGTGTGTGTGTGTGTGTGTGCAGGGGATAGATTTACTTTATTTTCACACTGTAACTTACACTCTCTATTTTCAGTCAGTCTGTCTCCAATCTGGAATTGTTTGGGTAAAGAAAGCAGCGTCACTTTATGCTTAGCTCATGTCTTAGATCATGTGTTTCTTCAGATAAGGAAGAGAGATGGTGTTGCAAGGCACCCCTGAATTTACTCACTCAAATGAAAACGTCTGTACATGGCTGCATAGTAAAAAACCCACTACCTGTTAAAGGGCCCTTCTCATGGAAAATGTTCCTTGATTTTTTAAAATAAAGTAGTTTTCAAAGCACAGTAAAGATAATTACCTTTTCAAAACATATTCTAACATATACACGTATACTACTCTGCAAAATAACTTGTTTTAAACCAACATCATGGTTGTGATGAGCACACATATGACCATTCCATCCGACTGCAGTTAGTTGCTCTGTTAGTTCATGTTGAAAAGACCGAATGACTGAAACTGTGGAATGGTCATACAGTACTTAAGTGTGTTCATGGTTGTGACATCACAAACATGATTTATAACAAGCTATTTTGCAGAGCAAGTGAACTATGTAGGACCATTCCTTTAGACTGCGGATTTTGCTCTGTTTGTTCCTGTTGAAACAACTGAATGATTGAAATGAAGGACTGTTGATGCAGTAGCAGAGTTATTGGAGCTGAAGATGTGAGGAAAATTATTATCATAAGCATGGCATTGTTCTGTTCCTAGCTCCCAGGATGCAGATGCATCAATGCAGCCTTCTGAAGAAGCCAGTCCTTTGAAAGAAGTTACTGAAGTCTCTTTTATCTGAACTCCTTTAGTTTGTCAGTTTGTTCTGTTCATTTTAGTTTAGTTTGCTTTTTGAATGAGGCATAACCTGGGGCAGTCAATCAGAGAATATTTATACACTGTAGCCTTAAAGTAACAAAAAAACGCTCAGTAACAAAAAACGGCCTATCTATTAACTGATAAAGAGAGTTAGAGAACGAATGTGTAAAACTGAAATGCATCAGTTTTGCACTTCTGGTGACTAAATCAGAGACAGGCATACAAAAGCATAAACTGTATTTCAAGCAAAAAAAGAGACAACGCTTTCATGTATGTGTGTGGGGGATAGAATTAGTGAGTGGGGGTGAGGTAGCTCGGGTTGAGTGATCATGTTAGTAACCAAGAGTGCGAGAGGTGGGGTGTGCGGGTGTCTAAAACAAGGGAAAAGACAGGACTATTTGTTTTTGTACGTTTTAAAGATATTCAGATATTTGAAAATCAATTTATTTCGTAAACTGCAGATTTATTATTCCTGTTAAGCATTGCACGGTTGCCGAGTGAACAACTGTAAATTAAAATGTGTCAAATAAAGCAAGTTTAATTTATAAGATGAAAGAAGATGTAACAGTTCACGTCTGACCTCCTATTGATTGGTTGTGATGCAGAGTCGAATTCTAGACTGTCCTTTAACTTTAAATGCACTCGTTAACCATTTCATCACTTAATCGCTTGTTAAATAAAACACTTGTCTGGTGATCCACATCATAATTATAAATGTATTGGGTTGTAGCGAGTGAGGATGAGGTAGTTGGGGTTGAGTCATTGTGTTAGTTACCAAGGGCATGGAAGGGGTCGGGTGTGCGGTTGTATAAGCGAGAATGAACTATGTGTTCATTTATATTTTAATGACTGACTATTTGGATCTTTGAAAATCATCCCTGGACTAAATGTAACTCCACTTCTTCACCAAAAGCTGGGCTTGTCACAACTTTTTTTTAGGGCTGAATTTAATAAACATACATTACTGGTGTCGTCAGCAGGTTGAGTACATACTGATTCAACTGAAAAGCCACAAAAATATCTAAACAAAAGGGGACGTGTGGTAAGAAGCTCCGGGAAAGTCATTATGATGACGGAGCGGAAATGCTTTTGCTCTTTGTCAGAGGGAATCAGGGAGAGCGGCTTGAGTGGATTGTAGTAGTCCTTTTGATGTCTTTCTAAAGTCTTTCAGAGCTATTTTGCATCTCTCTGTGTCATTGTAAGTGACAGGATTCGTCATTGTTTTTGATTTGTGAGTGAAAAAAGGTCACTTTGTCTGAGTAATTGAAAGAAAGCTGTGCCTGCTGGCATGAAAAGAAAACAAGTTCCTCTTGACATGCGGGGCAAAAGCACTCAGAATCGCAGTTCTCTTGTCAGCAGTGCCTGTCACTGTAAAATCCCCTGCGTCGGAGACAAGGCGCCTTTACAAGAGCATGGCTTTATCAGAGGTACGGCTCTGACTTGACATCGCCAGCTAGTTCACAGTTCTGTACTTATCATGATTAGGGTTATTAGGATTGGGATTATTATATTATATATATATATAAAAAAACTGAATAGTCTTGAAAATTGAATAATGACTTTGTGATAAGCAATTTTATTGCTATCTTTAGCTTCTCCTGCAGGTGTCTAAGGGCTACCTCGCACCAGATATGCAGCAGGTGGTACAAAGTGCAGCAGTGTAGAAGCAGAAAAGCTGAAAAAAGGTTCATTTAAAAATCTGCTCATAGAGACTTTGGCTGCCTTTCTCTGTATAAAATTCAGTGCACATAACCTAGTATGGATTTGTGTTCTAGGCATGGGTTTAATACCAAACAGTAATATGAAGATGCTGCTTTTTTGGATCTTGCATGATGTTAGTAGAGGAGCTTGAAGTATTTATAAGAACGAAGAATTATAAGAATGCTCATAATGCTCAGCATCACTTCGATTTATGGGGAAAAACAGCCAATCGGCTTAGTGGTAAATCAGCAAGTGGAAAATACTAATCCTTATTGAGGAGATGCAAACGAGCCAAAACACACAAGAAAAAAACATTTCTTGTGTGTTATTTGAGAAACGCTACAAACTGTTGAGGTGATTTTTTTTTATCAAATTGACAGTGATCTCAGTTATGTCAGTTATTGCTGTGAAAACGTTGGTTTAATACTTTTAATTATGGGTTTACAGGTCTCATTCCATAAATTAGAAAGTCTGGGCTTGCATGAACGGAAATAATTTGTGTGTTGCCAAGATGGACACACAAAAATGATTGTCCTTCTGGAGCTACTGATAATTATTGCCATTAAATAGGTACCAGTCAAACATTTTTGCACACCACGAGTTTTTACCATTTATCCATTTATTTCATAAACTGAAGATTTCTATTCTTGTTAAGCATTCGAAATATTGTTGAGTGAACTATAAATGAAAATATCTCCAATAAAACAAGTGTACCTTATAACATGGAAAGAATCTTTTACGTTGCATGTCTGACTCCTATGAACTAGTTGTGTGGTGTTGCAGAGTCAAATTCTAGACTGTCCTTTAACTTTAAATTCACTCTTTAACTGCTGCATCCCATTGGCTGTTGCCACTTAATAGCTTGCTGTGCGGTGATACACATTATAATTATATTTGGTGTCTGTTTGTAGGTTAATTGTAATAAATAAAAAATATGAGATTTTCTTGCTAATAAAGGTACTAAAATGGTGAACATACTGCAAATGTATTTGTTGGCAGAGAATACTGAGTGTAATTTTTGTAAATGTTAAGTCAGTAACATGAAAATGTAGAAAATAATGCATGGTATTGTACTTTAGTCAGATTGACTGTGGCTGTGAATACATAGATAATGAAATTAATTAAATTGAACATTACGCATTTCAAGTGTCTCATTGATTCAGTGATTAATTGGATTATCGGCACAGCTCTAACCTTGAGACAGAGAAATAGAGGGAGGGTGAAGGGGCTTTAAAGAGTGAGCTGTTCACTACAGGGGCCAAAACACTTCCCATAGCCTTCAGATAGATTAGATATATAGGGAGAAGGAGACAGACAGCTGAGAAATGAGTCCTCTGGAGTGATAGTTCTTGAAGCTGCTGTTGTGACAGTCTTGAGTCTGGTCAGCTTGCTGTAGCTTCTGTTCTTCCTCTGAACCCATTTCCCTCAGAATGAGGAGCGAGAAAGACCCTTCAGCTGAAACAGAGACTCTACTATCCCATACTTAGATCCGAGCACAGTTTACATGTTCTTGAGAGAATCTGCCCACACGGATATTTGAAATGATTGCAAACTGCCTGATAGCTAGACAAGCACAGACGTATTTTATAAACAATAATATGTATAATATGTATAATAATATGTATGTACTGCGGTGGGCTGGCGCCCCAGTCAGAGTGAGTCCCTGCCTCGCGCCCGTAGACCCCAAGATAGGCTCTGGGTACCTGCGACCCTAGTAAGGAAAATATTAGAGAAAATGAATGAATGAATGAATGAATGAATATGTATATAATACTATATACTGCCTTTTAGTACAGTATCGGTATTTTAGATAAAGTTCAACTTTAGACAGATGCTTAATTATAATTGCTTTCTAAATCTTATACAGCTTTTTCAGTCATTTTAGAATCAATATACATCTCCACTCATCCTGAACACTTGCAAACAAGTGAATAGTGCAACACACACACACACACACACACACACTCACACACACACACTGTTTACATAACATGTTTTGTCAAGATGTTCTTCTCACTGTATGCTGAAACTGTTCAAAGGCTGCAGTGACGTTAGGCCCATATTGCCTCTAAAAAGTTCTTGGCATCCCAACTTCACCTGTTATCCAGATCTGGAAATCTTTTCCGTTCTGAAAGCCTTAAGCAGCAATTGACAAATATCTCTCAATGATTGGCTTTGAGTTTGCTAACAGAGAGCATAGTACATGTCGGCCCACTCACTGAACGTTCAGAGATCTGTACTTTGCTGTTGCTCACTTCTTCACTGCTGAACTCTCAAAATAATTCCTAAGAGTTCACTGTACTGTGTAAAGTTCTGCAATAATTGTGACCTCTGTATGTAAGTTCTAGATTCTCACCTCAAATACATACCCCAAACCTCACCTCTGGCCTGGGTTTAGTCTGTTACTGTTTAGCACTGAAGTAATGCTTTACGTGCAGGAATTCTGAACTATGGTCAGAGCATTAGCCAAACACTGTAAAGGCCAACTGACGTAATGATCAACTAATTGTTCTAACCTGATTTTTTGAAGTGGGTCAGGTGGGGATGTTTACTGTTAATGCTCAGAAAAACTGAGCTTGGTGAACAAGAAAATGATGTCTTGTTAATGCACAGGCTACATAAGAGACACACTGTTTCTGTCCAAATGCAGTCAGTTGGAATCACTTTTTTATTTAGAAAGTGCCATTCTGCATCCAGTGCAGTGCTTTGTGTGCAGTATGAAAACCAAAAGGAAGCAGACTGTAATTTTTTGATGTGCTCCTCTGTTTTCTTGCATTTAATTTAACACATCACAGTGGGAACAGTCTCTCGCTCGGGAATGGAATAGCACAGACTTTCCATATCACAGAACACACAGGCTGAAATCAGGAGTCACACACACAGGGCCCCAAGTGCTAAGACTTTCGAGCAGGGGTGTGCCCAAAGTCTTCAAAATAACAGACTGAGCCCATTATCCATCGGTCCCAAAAGCTATTTGGATCGGGAGCAATCCAAGAGTATCCACTAAGGTTTTTGGACAAAACTTTTCCGATGAAAACAACTGCAGTAGTGTGAAAAAGTAGCCAAAAAAACCTTGAATGTTAAGCTAAAGATATTTTTCCAAAATCGTTCAACCCTACTTTTGTGTGTATGTTTAAAGCATAGGCTTTTGTGTAATGTTGCACATCTGCCAGGAGCACAGCTAGAAATGGCATAGAATGGTGCAATGGCATGCACCAGACCTGGAGAAAGGATAACTTTTGTTAGTGCTGGAAAATATGACAACAGTTACCATTGCTATGATTAGTTGCATCACAAAATGTCAAAATATGCATGTCTGAGCAAATTTTGGATATCGTCTGTACTCAGGGAAAACGAACTCACTGTACTTCATTATATCAAAAGCTTAAGTCCTGGATAATTGGATTTAATGCAGTGCTGTGTGTGAGTTGTAATCAATCATGACAACGCATATGACATTATTTATTGTTGTCATGATTAATTACATCACAGAATGTATTTTGGATATAATCAGTACTTAAAGAACACTAACTAACTATATTTATTGCAGAGCAAGCTAGTTCTGTCAAGTCAAGTCGAGTCAAGTAGGTTTTATTTAGTCATTTCTGCCATATACACACAGGACATAATAGAAATGAAACAAGGTTCCTCTAGGACCATGGTGCAACACAAGAACAGAACAGAACAGAACACACAAGTGCAAACAGGACAAAAAGCTCAACAAAAAAAAAGAAGACTACAGCAACAATAACAACTAGACAAGACAAGACAACGTTCAGTATGATTAACAACAGCTACAGTGAGGATAAATACAGTATTTGACTGGTTCTGTATTTTAGCAGCGGACATGTGCAAAGTTGCAGAATAGAAGTCACATGTGCAAATACAGCAATAAATATGATTGTGCAATTTTAGCAGCAATACAGGACAGCAGTTAACGTAATTGTGCAAATTGTAGCATCAACATGATAGAGAGTGTCATATTTTATGTTTTAAACAGTGTGTGCAGTATTTAAAAGAGTATTTTAACAGGTAATTTCTTGGTGATGGAGCTGGTGTTGAGGGTCTATGTGAGGTTCTCTGTGATGTGAACACCAAGGAACTTGGTGCTCTGGACAATCTCCACCGAGGAGCCGGCGATGCTCAGCAGGGAGTGGTCACGTTGCGCCCTTCTGAAGTCAACAACCATCTCTTTTGTTTTATCCACATTCAGGGATAGGTTGTTGTCTCTGCACCAGTCCATCAGCCGTTGTACTTCCTCTCTGTACGCTGCTTCATCGTTCCCGCTGATCAAACCCTCCACAGTTGTGTCATCGGCAAACTTGATGATGTGGTTCAAGCTGTGCATTGCTGCACAGTCGTGGGTCAGCAGCGTGAACAGTAGAGGGCTGAGCAAACAGCCCTGGGGGGCCCCTGTGTTCAGCCCTGGGGGGCCCCTGTGTTCAGCTCTGGGGGGCCCCTGTGTTCAGCCCTGGGGGGCCCCTGTGTTCAGCTCTGGGGGGCCCCTGTGTTCAGCCCTGGGGAGCCCCTGTGTTCAGCCCTGGGAGGCCCCTGTGTTCAGCCCTGGGGAGCCCCTGTGCTCAGCCCTTGGGGCCCTGTGTTCAGCCCTGGGGAGCCCCTGTGTTCAGCCCTGGGGGGCCCTTGTGTTCAGCGCGGTGGTGCTGGAGATGATGCTCTCGATCCTGAATGACTGAGATCCCCCAGTCAGGAACTCCAGGACCCAGTTGCAGAGAGGTGTTTAGGCCCAGCAGTCTGAGCTTCCCGATCAGAGGCTGAGGAATGATGGTGTTGAATGCTGACCTGAAGTCTATGAACAGCATTCTAACATAAGTGTCCTTTTTGACCAGGTGAGTGAGGGCCAGGTGAAGGGAGGTGTTGATGGCATCATCTTTAGAACGGCTGGGACGGTATGCAAACCTCAGGGGGTCCAGTTAATTAGATTTAGTGCAATGTATGAAATATTGAATTAAAATGATTTGTATTAATAGTTTTATTTTGTCATATCGTGGTGTATGGCGATAATATATATCTTTGCCTCCCCTAACTTTGGTATTGGTTTACATATAGCGTATGGCTACAGACTCTGCCATGGAATAGTTTTATTACAGAGATACTGATATATTGATGTATTCATGATTCACATTCCAACTGTTTTGGAAAAGAATAACGACATATGGATCACCAGGTTATTTAACATTACCAGTTCTCACTTTCTGTCTAACAGTTCAGTTTAAAGACATTATATGTTTGGGTACCCAAGCACAGAACAAGGCCCTGTTCCTGTTTCTTGATTCAGATGAATGCCAGAGGAGCTGTAGTAAGTTGTGGTGAAGGGCTGATATTAGCTGAAGCTGTGGGGCTCCTACTGGCACATCTGCTTGGCAGATGGATTTTTGTGAATGGAGCAGTGTAATTAAAGCCCTAGTGTATAGTTATCTGTCAGACGTTGTTGTGGATGTGAGAAGATTGATTTTTAAATGCCCTTTTTGTAAGCTATAGTATTCCTGCAGTTGGGTAATGAGATTCAAAACATCTTGATTTTTTGTTTTGGCTAGCATCGCATCGATACCACAGTTTCTGTTTTCTCTTTACTTCACATCAAATGCGTTGGGGAAGGAGCACACCCAGTCTAGTGTACTAACTCGCTCCTAGCTCGATACTAGGCCTGACGCAAATCTAACGTATTTGCTAATGGCTAGCAAATGAGTTCTTACATTACAGTGTGATTTTACATCACATTACATTAAAATCGTTTGGCAGACGCTTTTGAAGTGACTAACAATATGAGGAGACATTCAAGTTTCAGGACAGTGGGAGAACGAGAGGACAGTATTAAGTGCTAAATCTTTATGTAAGAGTAGGGCAAGTGCATCAGGAGAGGAGAACATCTCTGAACAGATGAGTCTTCAGGAGGTTTTGAAGCTAGAGAGAGTTTCTGTTGCTCTTGTCGGCGTAAGCAGCTCATTCCTCCAGTGGGGAACTAGAGAAGAGACGAGTTTGGACTTGGTTTGCCTGGAGACTAGAGTTAGACACAGCTCCTCCGACAAGACCGCTCGTCTGTGCACCTGCCATGTGCCTGAATGATTGAATCCACACCAATAGATTGGATTTTTATTTTGGCCCAAAATGAATGTTAGGGAGCAAACATCAGCCTGCCAGTTATATTCTAATGTCCACATCCAAGTCAGGTGGCAGTAAGTTTGACTTTATGGCCTAAACTCACTAAATGGCCAGCTGGCGGGGGAAACATTGATTCTGTATACACAGATTCAAGCGCTACCATTTTTTTTGCTGTGGATTTCAGTGTCAAACTAAAAAAACTGGTTACATACATGTACATGAGGAATAAAAGTGACTTCTAAAGTTAAAGGACAAGCTTCTCAGAAGGATTATGGACCATGTGACTGAAAAAGAAATGCAGTGTAAGTTTATGACATTATAGTTGATGTAATTAAAAGCTGACCACATTAATTCTTCTGTTTAAATAAACCTAGCCAATGGCTCCATAAGCCAGTGATCACATCATCTGAAAGCTGTTAGACTGGATAAGGCCCTTAATTTGTCAGTCATTAAAAAAAAACAAAAAAACGAATGCTTTCTGTCTCCCTACAGAGGCCTTTTTTCCCCATGTTAATGTATTCTGAGGGTACATGGAGAGCAGGCATGATTACAGAGTCACTGAGTGTGACTGCTCTTAATTGAAATGTCACTCTGGAGGCTTTCTGTGCTGCTGGTGTCAGTCCACATCCCGTCATCCCTTCTCCTCCTGTCATAGGGGATATGACCAATTAAATATACTGGCCTCAATCTTCCCGGGCCGGCCTCAGAAGTTGTGCATACGTAAAAGTTTAACTTACAAACTCGAAATGTTCACTGAGTAATGTTTTTCTGTTTTGCCTTTACATCAGTCAGCAATAGCGTTAAAACCACTGACAGGTGAAGGGAATAACATTGATTATCTCGTTACAGTGGATTAGACAGCAAGTGAAGAGACTGGGTCAGAGCATCTCCAAAACACCAGGTCTTTTGTTGTGGCTATCTAGTGGTTATTACCCACCAAACGTGGTCCAAGGAAGGACGACTGGTGACCAGATGACATGTTCATGGGTGCCCAAAGCTCACTGATGCATGTGGGAAGCGAATACGAACCTGTCTGGGTTTATCCCACAGAATAGCACAAAGTGCTGAAAAATTTATGCTGGCTTGTGATAGAAATATGACGAAACACACAGTCGGGGTAAGCGGTACCCTGGTGCCATAGTCATTACTGGTGTGATTGTGTGTCACAATATGGATTGTACTGTATCATTAACACCACAAGAAGTCAGCAGGCTAATTATACAGCCTATTTCTGAAAAATAAAACCTTTTATTTTCTTCAAAGCTTCAGCTACAGTCTGGATCCTTGTCCTTATGTAGTATATGTAACCGGTTGATCTGTGTTGTGTGAATTTTCTATTAAACACACTCTCAGGCTGGATAAATCTGGAGAGTTAGGGTGTGTCCGAAATCGAGCACTTGCACACTTCGAACACTATGTTTTAGTGCATAGTGCGTTCACACTGACAACCGAGCTAAAACTCAGTACACTGAAAGTACCTGGATGGTGCACTAATAATGGCCCAAAACACGCAGTGCGGAACGATGGACACTACTCGCACTAAACGCACGCCATTTTGACCACGTAGCGGAAGGGGAGGGACTTTCAACAAGTTTTCAGAGTTGATTAATGGCGGCCAACAGTGAAATGCAAGCCCAAGCAGACACAACTCGTTCGTATAAATGTAAGTAACGTTAAGAAAATGATTTTACTGATGTGTACTGCGGTATAACCGGCAGATATTTGGGCGGGCTGGAGAATCGTGAGCAAAGGTTAGTCGTCACTTCCGCTAAGTGCAAAACGTTAGTGTTCCATTTCGGACAACACTTGCCCACAGTAGTGTGCACTACAGAAGGAAGTGCACTCACGGAAGTGCGCGATTTCGGACACACCCTCTGTCTTTTTATTAGGTGCTGACAGAGAGAAGAAAAAAAAACATCTCCACAAAAACCCTCAGCCCCCAAATGACATGCTGGCGATTCAGAAGCGCAATGCTGCTAAAACATCATATTTAAAAACAGTGAGGCTTTGTTTCATGACATGTCGTGTAGAATCAGAGATGTTAAACTTTAGAAAAATATTAACTTTACAGTGTTAGGAACTTTAAAAAAGGTCAAAACAACAAAATTATTATTTTTTTTTTTTCTGAGCGATAAAACAAGCCTTCCTGTGTGTGTGTATCAACATTTAAAAAGTCAAAATAACAAAATGTTTTTTTATTTCTGAGTGATATATCATGTGGACAGTATTCAAACTGCAAAATGTAGCTCTATAATGACACACTTACTTATTATTGATCTATCGCCTATATAGTCTCTGGCAGTTTTTCTTGCCCGTTCACGCTGAGGTGGTTGTTAACAGTCTCACGTTTATTGATTCTGTAGTTCTTGGCTGTTAGGTTTTTATGCAGTTCACGCTGCAAAAAGTTCAATCTTAACTAGCCAGAAAATCTTGAAAACACATTTTGTTTTTTATTTTAGGAACAACTGACTTGACTATGTATTTAAAGGATACAGGAAAATGATCAGGCAATGTTTTAGGTGCATCCACACAAGCATTTTAAGTGGACCTCAGGGAAAAATACAGGACAAAATGTGGAAAATGTTCCCTGTATGTGCTATCATTAACAAATACTCCCTCATGCAGTAAGCTAAAAGAAACAGTTTATAACGGTTAGATGTTTTATGTGAATAGTCTTTATCAGTTTGTCTTCATAACCCTGTTTGATTACGGTCTCATTTCAAACAAAAGTAGCTGTTGTCCTTGGATACTGGACCAGTGGACCGCATTTTCCCCATTTAAGAAGGGACAACATCCGTTTTTCAGTGTTTGTGGATACTTCATCCAGCATTCTTTGGATGCTTTTACATTTTGGTGCTGGGAAATTTCGCCATGGCCTGTAGTGTTCAGTGACTTCCTTAGGGAATCTCCATTAGCTCAGCATTTTAGAACCCCTGCACATAAACTCCCCTCACCTGAACTTCCCTCACTCTCCTCTTCCTAACACAATGCATATACACACTGACACAGCACATTTCCTGTCCTGTTGCTGCTATATCTGCACTATTATATTTATTGCTGTCTACCTCTGTTCTGCATTTTTGCACACTTAACTCTCCACTGCTAGAATACGGTATCTGTCATAATACTGTATTCGTTCAGATTAGCACTCTAGCTGTCAGCTGCACTGAACATTGTCTTGTCCTGTCGTTTTGTTGCTCTTGTGTTTTTCTTGCACTCTCCTTTTGTCCTGTCTGCACTTGTAGTCTTATGTGTTTCTGTTTTTTTTTTTTTTCTTGTGCTGCAGCATGATCCTGGAGGAACTTTGACCACATCATTAGGCTAAAATGACAATAAACTGATTCGACTTGATTATAGAATTGTACATGGAACAAATAAAAGTAGATAATGAGTGCAGAAATATACACTATATGGACAAAAGTATTGGGACGCTTCACCCCAACAATGCCTTTAATGTTGTTGCATTCAAATACATAGACTTTAATATGGAGTTGGTCCCCCTGTGCAGCTGTAACAGCTTCCACTCTTCTTGGAAGGCTTTCCACAAGATTTTAGAGTTTCTGTGGGAATTTTTCTGGAGACCATTTACGAGGTCAGACACTGATGTTGGATGAGAAGGCCTGACTTGCAGTCTCTGTTCCAGTTCATCCCAAAGGTGCTTAATGGGGTTGAGGTCAGGGCTCTGTGGGGGCCAGTCAAGTTCTTCCACACTGAACTCATCCGACCATGTCTCTATGGAGCTTACTTTATGCACTGGGGCCCAGTAAAAAAAACAGGCGTCCCAATACTTTTGTCCATATTGTGTATGTTTTTCAGAAGTGCTCATTGTTCTAAACGTGTTTTGAAAGTGAATAATTAGCACCTGAAAAGTTCCAGAGGCTTTATTTTACTCTCAAACTGCCAGCATGTTTTAATGTAGATGCATATTCATTAGACCATTATTATCCCTAATAATGTTCAGAGTGTCCTCCGTACTGGCTGAAAATGTGTTCTGGTTGTGAATATTTGGCTCAGGGTCAGGACTCCGGCACACTACATTCCAGTTGCGCCTGCAGAGATAAACACTTACAAACAGCTAATTAGGAGGATCTTTGCTTATGTCTGAGAGTTTGTGTTGATCTGACCAAGTGAAGGAGTGTGTTATGTGTGTGTGTCTCCTCAAGAGATAGTTGTCATAGTTGAAACAAGTGAGGATGGAAAAGCACTATTAACTCTCATGGTGCCATTTTTTTCCAGTATTTTAAGCTGTTTGAAATAAGATGAGA
>JBBIGA010000018.1:19511614-19525003 GCA_037576975.1 Alestes dentex | reverse complement strand
ACAGAGACAGAGAGAGAGACAGAGACAGAGAGAGAGAGACAGAGAGAGACAGAGAGAGAGAGAGAGAGAGAGACAGACAGAGAGAGAGAGAGAGAGAGAGAGAGCAGCATAGCGTTTCAGAAGAGCGCTCGCTTTTACCTTCTGCAGAGGTACGGGTTGTCATGGTAACACGCAACACATGGACAACACGTGATGGAAACAACAAACAAACAAACAGGAGGAGATCAAAAACAGAAAAATGCATCAGAACATCAGAACACTGAAGATGAACGTAACCCAACAAAAGCAGCTTGAGCCTCCACCACCGAGCCACCAGCAGAGAGGAGATAAGCACAAGTTGGCTTTATGATGGAATAATAATAATAATAATAATAATAATAATAATAATAATAATAATAATAATAATAGTAGTAGTAGTAATAGTAATAATAACAACAACAACAATAACGATGGCTAAAATAAAAATTATAATAATGGCTAAAATAAAATTTATAATAATGGCTAAAATAAAATAAAGGTTAAATGTGCATCCCATGAAATATTTTTTAAAAATCACAAAATAAAACTTACAAAATAATGGCAAATCTGCAATACAATACATATTATTATTAAAATTAGGAAATTAATACAACTTATTTTAGTAACACAGACAGACAAATAGACACAGTTATATAATAACTGTAGGCAGACAAGAATGACCTGGTGGACAGCGCGCACACACACACACACACACACACACACACACACACACACACACTCAATAGTACTGTGCTGTATCTCTCCAGCATTGTGACTGGTGTGGGGCTGACAGGATCAGGTGTGTGGAACTGCACACGGCAGCAGGGGTCAGGGATCAGGGGTTAGGGAGAGTTCAGAGCTTTAGTGCGGATGATGATGATGATGATGATGATGATGATGATGATGATGGAGATGATGATGATGATGATGATGATGATACAGTGGGTGGGAGGTCAGTCCTTGCTCCTGGAGTGTGATGCTGACTACTCACACCCCAACTGCCACTGTTAACACCCGTTATTTATTATAAACTGTACATCTGCTGCCCTGCTGCTGCTATTATTTGCACAATTATTATTTACTGCTCTCTTCCTCTACAACTGCATTTTTGCACACCTGCTAGAATACAGCGTCTGTCATGATAGTGTTCATTCAAATGTGTGTGCACACAAAAGCCAGCCCTCATTTCTTCAAACGGACGAAACGAACACAAAATTGGTAATCAGCTGCTGAAAGTGAACCCGTCTCACTTCGTTTCTAAGATCAGAATTAGCTGCTAAAACAGGGATAAGCATCTAGAATCGAGATAAGCATCAGAAATCCTATTACTGTTAAGAGCTTTTTAATTGTGGCACCTAATCATTCCCACAGAGGCCGACTCTGCGTTCTGAGGCGTTTCCTATTAACACGATCACATTCATTATCCACAATTCTGTTGTTAACGTTATTTTGTGAACTTTAGCACTTCAAAGGAAGATTCTGCTGCTCACATCAACATTTCTTATTCATCTCATCAAAAATAAATTATTTCCTTATTTGGAGACAATTTAAGCCTAATTTGTTTCTCCTAAAACCCCCATTTCGGAAAAATAAGGAGCAAAAGAAAAATGAATCACCTTAGGACAGTTCCCCAGACATAACTGAGCTTAGTTTAACATCAGTAAGAGACTCTGACCATTTTTCTCTCACTTTTTAAATTCTGCCACTTCTTCCCCTAATCTCAGCCCGATCCCAGTTTAAGCTCTTAATAGGCTCTTTCTTTTCTCTCTTTATTAGTCTCAGATCATCAGATGCTCAGATGGACCAGAAGATCCAAAATAAAACTTGTTTGTCTTATGAATGTTCCTGTATGAGAAACAAGTCAGATTTCAATCATCTCCAAATTAGAATTCTAGTGTTTCTGATCACATATTGGCCACGGAGGGAGGCTGAGTTGGTGTAGCTAATCTGATATTTACCTGAGCACTGAAGAGTCAGGACTATTTTACATGCCAATCTGAATAATGATAAGCATAATTTGTGATTATTTTTGAAATCTGTAAACAATGTGTTTGGCAATGTCTTTGTATTGCATTGTTTTTCAGCAACATTACAGTGATGCCTGTCAGACAGCAGATGGCGCTATTGCTACTGACCTTACTAGATTTTTCAGCTAAGGTCAAATCACTGGAAAAAAATCCTCACGATTCCAGAAAACTCTCCCTGGGCCTCTCTCTGGGAGGTTGTTTTGTTACGCACATGTGTGCGCACACACACACACACACACACACACACACACACACACACACACACACACACAGAGCACAAATGTTTCCTATGGGCTACTGAGTAGAGCTTTACAATTAAAGGGTGTGTGAGTAACTCCATAGGCGTGTGTGTGTGTGTGTGTGTGTGTGTGGGAAAGCACACAGAAGAGAATTCATTCATTCACCAGCTCTAAATGGTAAGTCTGTCTCACAATTTTTAAAGAGAGGGAGGGGCCTTTAGGGAGTATGCAGGCTGTAGTTTGAGATGAGGGTCAGAAAATGAATGTAATTGAGCGTGTACTGAGTATAATTTGGGATATGGCCTTTGTACTGATTAGGGCAAGACCTCGGTACTGAAATCAATTTGGCTCAAGGCCCTGGTTTTAGGGGTGATTTGAGACATTTTAAGACTGAGATTAGGGACATGGCCCTGGAACTGAAAGTGGTTCAGCCCTGGTTTAGAGTGTGATTTGAGACCAGACAATGGTACTGAATGCGATTTGGGACATATCCCTGGTTTCGAGACAACATTTTGAGATTATGTGTGATTCAGGACATGGCCCAGGTATTAAAAGCAGGTCCGACATGGCCCTGCTTTAGAGTATGATTTGAGATCAGGTCTTGGTATTGAGTGTGATTTGGGACTGGGACTGGAACTGAAAGCGGTTTGTGACATGGCCCTGGTTTAGAGTGCGATCTGAGATCAGGTCTTGGTATTGAGTGTGATTTGGGACATGGCCCTGGTTTAGAATGTGATTCAGGACATGGCCCTGGTGTCGAATGTGATTCGGGACATGACTCTGGTGTTGAATGTGATTCGGGACATGGCCCTTGTGTCGAATGTAATTCAAGACATGGCCCAGGTGTCGAATGTGATTCGGGACATGGCCCTGGTGTCGAATGTGATTCGAGACATGGCCCTGGTGTCGAATGTGATTCGAGACATGGCCCTGGTGTCAAATGTGATTTGAGACATGGCCCTGGTGTCGAATGTTATTTGTGATATGGCCCTGGTGCTGAATGTGATTTGGGACATGGCTCTGGTGCTGAATTTGATTTGGGACATGGCCCTGGTGTCGAATGTTTTTTAAGACATGGCCCTGGTGTCGAATGTGATTTGAGACATGGCCCTGGTGTCGAACGTGATTTGAGACATGGCCCTGGTGTTGAATGTGATTTGAGACAAGGCCCAAGTCTTAAGGGTGATCTGAGACAACATCTTAGCATGGGGTTTGATTTGGGAACACAGCAGTGACCTCACTGACCTTACTGGCCTTCAGCACATGAATCTGCTCCTCATTTACTGTGTCTTTGTTTTTCTCCAAAAAGCCTTCGCACTGATACTCCACCTTAGAGAGAGAGGGAGGGAGAGGGAGAGAGAGAGAGAGAGAGAGAGGGAGAGAGAGAGAGAGAGAGAGAGAGACATAGAGGGGGGAAGAACAGAGAATGCAAAACTGTACAAACAACACACAGCACCCCTCATTCATTTTTGTGTGTGTGCACATACATATATATACATAAATATTAGGGCATTAACAGAAAAGTCGACTAGTCAACTTCAAAGGCACAAGTCGACGCCCCCTGAGAGAAGTCGACTAGTCGTGTGTTTTTTTCCTCTCTCTGTGTGCGCGCTTGTGTAAGCAATGCAATCTCTGCCTCTGATTGGCTGACGCTGACAGGCGTTCCTTGACTTAACCAATTATTATAGTCCCTTCATGAAAAGGGCGGTACCGTTGGTGCGTGGGGAATCTAAACACGAGACCACAACAAGACGAGAGACACGGCAGCAGAGGAGAAAGACGTACATCACATGTGGAGATCCTTCACTCTAGACACACAAACAGCGTCCTCTGGACTGGACGACTCTCTGCAGTGCTAGCGTTAGCAAAATAATTGAATGAACTTAAAAAATAAAATTATTTTCAAAAAACCTGCATTAACTCGTGATAAAATTGTCAGTGTTAAGTAAGTAAATAAATAAATAAATTTAAAATAATAATAATAATAATAATTATATATATATATATATATATTAACTTAACACTGACAATTTTATCACGAGTTAATGCAGGTTTTTTTTTAATTTTATTTTTATTTTTTAAGTTCATTCAATTATTTTGCTCGTGGATCTGCACCACACAGCGCTCTATGCCTCGACTGTTTTTCGTGGGGGTCCCATTACTTTTGTCCATATTATATGAACAAAAGTATTGGGACGCCTGACCATTACACCATCAGGGACTTTAATGACACTGTATTCAGATAGATAGACTTTCATATGGAGTTGGTCCATCTTTGCAGCTGCTATAATGGTTCCGCCCCCCCCATGCTCTGGACTCTCAGGGGAACTTTTTCTGTAACAATCTAGATAAAACTTGAATGCCCTGCAGTGGCAAATAGCTTTGGTTTTATATTAGATTGGTTTTATATTAGATTACATTACATTTAAGTAGAGATTTACAGAAATATTTGAACTGTAACTGTGTTAAAGGGAACACTGCTGTTAAAAAGTGTTTGCAAACCAAATGTTATTGAACTTTTGTTCATATAGCAGTACTTTAAAAATAAAAGTGTGCAATACACTACTTTTGAATTCATTATTTAGTTTTGCGTATAACAATGCGATTAATCCTGATTAATTTTTTTTTTTTTATCATTGCCCAGCATTAATATATACATACATACATTTATTTGATTGAGTGGCCTTGTCTTTAGGGTCATCAAGAAGCTCTTAAGACTGTTTCAGGTATTGATCACCATCCAAAATATAGCTCATAAGAGGCTTGCGTGTGTTTGTATATTAGTGTGTGTTGTCTTGAAGTCTTCCTGGCCCTCACAAGCTGAAACCCGATCCCAGAGCTAAAAGTGGACGGAACATTAGGACGGTGGCCAAAACATCATACATCTAATAAACTTCTCTGATTAGACCAGCAGACAGAGTTATGCTCTTCAGCTGCACCTGATAGTGTGTTTGGTAACATACTGCACTCTGGGAGAGATACTTAACCCTCAGCACCTGAATGAGATGAAGACTTGTCAGAAACATCGTCTTCCACAAAAATGCATTTTGAGGTTCCATGTCTCCGGATTGATAGAGGAGATTCATTGTGTCCAAATACCTTTACATCATATTGACTATTTGTGTTGAAAAAAAGGATATTAGACACTTTGCTTAAGGCTTTAAATATTAGAAAAGAACAAGCAATGCAGAAACATGGGAAATCCCCTCAGGGTTCTAAGGGTTAAAGCCAATTCACATTTCTTGGATCACGTGAACCTTGCTTTACCAAAAACACACACAGAAAGTCCTCCGGAGAATCTGATTGGTCCGACGTTCATCTGCATATTGCGATATAGGGCTGGTCTGAATAATGGGAACATGTTTTTGTCATGTTGGTATTTAGTATTCAGTTCATCTCTAGTCTTTTAGTCCCCCAACACTTTCCACAACACATTTCAGAGCCAGAGGTTTATCAATCACTGTTTTAAATCATAAAACCGGAAGAAAAATGGCATCAACACAAGGAACATAAGATTAGCAATGCAAAATGGCAATGTTAGCAAAAAGCTGAGTTGATCACAAAATTTGGACGCAATTCATATCAATTAGATTCAAAACAAATATACTTAAATATACTTAAAAGTCAGGACAAAAGTTGATGGAAAAAAAAAAATCTAAGGAGCAGCCATTTTGATTTGAAAAGTGCACTTTTTTTAAATTGTGATTTTGATTTGAAACCTTACAGTCCTGGATTTCTGCATGTTTTGATGCTTCTGGAGAGGCTAAAGAGAGTTCTCCTGGCCTGGATGGACATTAAAGCTGTATTCGGTTCAGTGCTGAGACAGAGGTTGGTGTGTGTATAGATGTGTGTACCTTGTCTGCGAAGTGCTGAATGATGAAAGCCTTATTGGACATGCGCGGCTTCTCGAACAGCGAACACGTCTTGAGGTGTGTGTTGTAGAGCTTCTGAGCCCAGGAGTCATCAGAACCCTTCGGCATCTACAGCAGGAGGGAGAGGAGAACACAGTGAAGGAACACAACTGTGGTTCTGGATAGTGATGGAATTAATCTCTTTCTACTGACCATCAGTTCTCTTACAAAAAACTTTTGTATTGTGAAAAGTGCCATTTGGATATGCAAATGACATACAATCTATGTCAACTCCATTGTTTGATTTTAGAATGAAAATGTATTTAATCATAAAAACTCTCCACACCAGAACATTACGTTCTCACTGTTTCATAGTTTAATCAAGAATATACTGCACTTGAATACTATATATTAGGGATGCACCGAAATGATTTTTTTGGACCGAAACCGAAAACCGAAAATGAGGAAACACTTGCCCGAAAACCGAAATAAATTATTATTATTATTATTAAATTACTAAAATAATAAATCTGTTACAAAACTATGAAAATATTTATTTAGCATTCAGACAATGCACAATATAAAATACATTTTGAAATAAAATATTTTACTTGGCCCCACTCATGAATAGCCTAAAAGCAAGATAGCTGAAATATTATACATTTAAATATCTTCTCTCATAAAACTAGTGAATTCAAGTGCATTTTAATATTCTGAGTAAAGTTCATGAACAAACTGCATTCAGAACAAGTGCTTTAAAAACTGGTGAAAGATAGAACAACATTCTCTGTTGGCCTATGACAAAATAGTGTATTAAAACAAAGACTGACACATATTAACTGTAATCACTGGAAAACTCAGAGGTGCCTAGCGGTCTTGGGAATCGAACCCGCGACTTCCTGATCGCAGGGTGAGCGCACTAACCTCTAGGCTACGAGTGGAGGGGCTCGAAGGGTTTCTTCTGTGCTTCATACTTTGCATGACGATCGGGATGTTTTGAGTTTATATGATAAATGAATCCCGACATTGAGACAAACGGCTTTTCGCGTGTTTTTCTTAGAAATATAGAAATGCACCACACGGCAGACATGCTGACTGATCCAATCTGGCAGGTGCAGGCTGTGGTTGCGTCATCTGCGTCATCATTGCGTCATCACTGTTTTGGTCGCGTAAAAAACCTTTTTTCGGCCGAAACCGAAAATGCATTTTTTTTTGCCATTTTCGGCCCGAAAATTTCGGTGGCCAAATTTTCGGTGCATCCCCACTATATATATATGTATATATATAAACTAATTTGCAGTATAAAATCAATCCTAAATGCAGCTCTGAGTGATATACAGTACAGCGCAGTATTTTGCTTGTTGGTGCCTGTCAAACTGTCTCATCTTGGTCATATTGAGTAGATTAAATGAAAAAAAAAAAAAAAAAGCACCACCAGTATACTGATCACCGCCTGATCATCTGGAATCATCTGCACCTGTTTCTTCACTGGCTCAGGACTTTAGTTAGATGGTCTTTGTTCTGCTTGAATGATTCATATGTAGGTCACTGTGTGGCTTAACAACCAAAAAAAAAAATCCTCTGAAACTGCGCAGTACTGTATGAGGAGTTTCTTCTGTAGAACACGGTCAGGAATGAAGATGTGAACGGTCATCAGTGCAAAGTAGATGGCGTGTGGATGTTCTAATGAGGTTCTACCGGAAACAAGCTCTTCACTGATATGTGACACCACATTAATGTAGTGAGAGTGGGTGGAGCTAAGTCTTTGTTAGCCCTTCAGCATCACTTGGTTGCGCCGCCTGACAACTTTCAATTAAACTGTAGTGTTACACTGGTGTGATCTGGGACGTGTAACATTCAAACACTTCTAACTGCTGATCAACACTGCAGGTTAATGGAGATTCAGGATTACAGTCGATACGCCGTCGTCTTTACCCTCAGAGTTTTATACTTATACTTTTATACATCTGACAGTCCATCAGTAACTAAATCACACTAAACCCGGGCTGCGTCTGAACGAATCATGCACTAACTGGCAGACAGAGTGAGCGCCATGCAGGACACTCAAGAGCACAACACACACAACCAAGAAACACACACTCACTGTTTGATGCTGTAATACAAATTTGGTCAGTTTGTTATTCAGCCACCTGACACGCGTCAAAGCAACACCAACAAAAAAGACCCTGCAGGGCTGCTGGTTTGGTTACACTCCTTTAGAAACTGTCTTTATTGAGTATTTATCTTCTCCCTGATTTATTCATCACTACTATGGCACTGTAACCAAAGCAACCACCATTTGTGCTGTTATACAACAAACGATCCTCCTGTCAAACGAATCAAATGAGTCACACCAGCGTCAAGGCACACATTGTCTAACTGATGGAGATATTTAACGGCTCTGCAGTCAGGCGGTGCAACCGGAGCAAAAACAATTACAATTCACAATACAAAATCACAGATCGTTAAATCTGAGTGTGGAAGGCCAGTGCACAAGCAAAAACGCTCACACAGCAATGGGTAGAACTGTTAAAAAAATAATAAAACACATTTAAAAAAAAAAAGGTGGTCTGTTTTGGAGAACACAGAGTGGAAGTGAACTGACTGAACACACTGAAATATACACATTTCTGCAGAGTTGTGATGTTTTTATGATTCCAGTTTAAGGAAAAACATCTTGTGAATGCTATTTGTTCAAACCTTTGAAAAGAGTGGGATCAAATCATCCTCTCTGCCTCTAGTGCCTCACTTTAATTGCCACTTAAGTCATCAACACTGATTAGGTTTGATACTACATCCTTTACTTCAGACACTGTAGACTTTCATTCATAACAAAATGACGATGTAATGGAATCACATTAATATGGTATTTAGAGAAAGAATCATTCAAGTATAAGAATCACAAACGGAATATACATATTTACCTTAGAATATAAGTGAATATATTGATTTTTCTCTTACAACGGCAGCGCAAGGAATCGATGGGTCATTTTTAGGTGATTTGATTCCAGTAATAATCGTCACAGCCCTGTTTATGGGTTTAGTGTTTATGATACCTTGCACTCCTCGTCCAGCAGGTCCAGGATGCCCATCTTGGCCTCGATCAGGTTGATGCAGGGCTGATTATCATAGAAATCAATCAGTGTCCAGGGAATCTGCTCCTTCATGTACTCCTCCTGCTCCAGCTTAAACACGTGCTGCAGAACAGCGGAGAACAGAGGAGACAAATGAAATTAAGAGCAGAGAACAGAAAAGGAGAAGAGAAGAGAAAAGAAGAAGATAAAACAGAAGAGAAGAGGAAAAAAAACAGAAAAGAAGTTAATAAAAAAAGAACAGAAGAAGTGACAAAAGAAGAGGATAGAAGAGAAGAGAGAAGAAGAGGATAAAACAGAATAGGAAATGAGAGAAGAGAACAAAACAAAAGAAAATCAAACAAATGAGAACAGGATAAAACAGAAGAGAAGAGAAGAGGATAAAACAGAAGAGAAGAGAGGAGACCAGAGGAAGAAAAGAGAAGAGAGGACAAGCGAAGAGAAGGTAAAAGCGAACAAAGCAGAACAGAAGAGAGGAGAAGAGAAGAACCAGTGCCACACTGAACTGTTTACTTATTTAATGGTGGTAATTAATAAACACATGAGTGAGTGAGTTGATAGAAGGATGGATGGATGGATGAATGGATGGATGGACAGATGGACTGTTAACCTAAACAGACTTGTAAATGTAAGTAAATGAGTCCAGTGGTTTCAGAGTGAGGAGGAGATGTTAAACCCACCATGTTAAACTGCTGCTGTAACTTCTCGTTGGCGTAATTGATACAAAACTGCTCAAAACTGTTTATCTCAAAGGTTTCAAACCTGAAAAATGTGACAGTTAATATTATTAATGTTATTATCGGTTAATATAAATCAGTATTGTGTCATTAATACAGTGAGGATGGTCCTACGGACCCGTAGATGTCTAGCACGCCGATGAAAGAGTGCTGCTTGACGGTGGAGTGAAGCGCTTTGTTGACGTGGTCGACGATCCAGTTGAAGAGTTTGGCGTAGATGTGTTTGGCTAAAGCGTCCCGGGCGTTGACGGCCTGCAGTTTGGGGATGGGTTTGATGTACGTCTCCGTCGCCGTCTTCAGCTTTTTGTGACACAGCCAATGGGACATGTCCTGATAGGTCACGCCCATCAGCTCACAGAACACCAACAGGTGGCTGTTATTGGGCTAAAGAGAGAAGAGGGAGGAGCCATCAATCACATCAACCATAGAAAAAACAGTACTGTATCAGTAAAAACGTAGAAAAAAGGACAAAATTCAGTCTTTGTGAAGAAGAAAAAAAAAGAACGTAAAACAGAAGACAGGAGAGGAGAACAGAAGTCAGCAGAGGAGACCAGAGGAGAGCAAAGGAGAGGAAAAAAGGAGAGAAGAGGAAAGGAGTGAAGAAAGGAGAAGAGGGGGAAAAAGAAGAGAAATGTATGGACAGAATTCAGCCTTTGTGTATTTTTGATTTTATGCCACTATAAAGTTTCATCTGAATATAACTGAACTGTATGCTGTTTAGAATGTGTGTGTGTGTGTACGTGTCTGTGCTCACTGCTATGACACTGCTGTCTGCGTCTCGGTCCTTCACGTCCACATTGCCAAGGTGGAGGATGGCTGCCAGAACCTGGAACAGCCCCATCTGATATGACTCATTAATACCTGAGAACAATATAACAACAGTTATATAATGCGCACACACACCACTGCAAACACACAGTTCACATCAGAACACACCATTCATTCTGACAGACTGTAATACAGTCTAGGAAGTGCAGGGGGTGATGTGGCTTCTGTTTCATTTAAAAGTGCTTCATAATGCTCTATAATGCTCAATAATGTTTCATAATGCTCTACCATGTTCATATGATCCACACAGTCATTCAGATTGTAATACACCATAGGAAGTATAGGAGGCAATGTAGCTTTAATTTTTTTTTTAAGTACTCTATAATGTTCTATAATGCTTTGTAATGCCCTATAATGTTCTATAATGCTTTGTAATGCTCTATATTGCTCTATAATACTCTACAACCCACACGGTCATTCTGACAGACTGTAATACACTACAGAAAGTGTATGGGGCAGTGCAGCTTGTGTTTAATTTACATACGTTCTATTAAAATGTTCTATAATGCTCAGTAATGCTTTATTATCCTCTATAATGCTTATACGATCCACATGGTCTTTCTGACAGACTGTAATACACTCCAGGAAGTGTAGGGGGCGATATGGCTTCTGTTAGGGAGTCAGCAGGTCTTACCCAGCAAAATGAAGGCGTTCCTGGTGGTGGACATTTCTTTCGCATCGTCCACTCCATCAATCACCGGGTTGCGGCCCTGCTTGGTGTAGTGGAAATCATCAGCACCACCTAAAAACAAATAAACAAACAAAACATAAACTTACTTAAAGTGATAGTTTGGCCACCCGTCCAAAACACACCTCCAAGAATGATCCCACATGTATGTTTGGTGTCTCGTTTTCTTCTTTAGTCTGGCATTAGAGTTTTGAGGCTAATGTAATAAGTCACAGAAGCCAGTGTGCACCAATTAGCTATGTGCACTTGTTTTTAGCTAAGATACAAAATTTTGTCCATTTTTATAGATGATAGTATTTCATACAGTGTCAGAAATATAAGCAAGTCCATAATGAGGCAGCTTCTGCTTATCACTAGTATGTGATAAGCGGAAAAAAATGTGCTGGTCTTAAATACTAGAAATTCCTAATAAAACTCCTGTTTAAATACTAGGAATTTCTAGTATTTAAAGGGGACCTATTACGCAAAACTCACTTTAAAAAAAAAAACAAACAAGTTATAATAGGTCTATGGGCTTTACAAAACATGTTCGTGAAGTTCTTTGCACAAAATCACTTCTTCACAGTTCTTCACAGTTTCGGTCTCTTTCAAAACGAGTTGTTTCAGGTTCTGTCCCTTTTATGCAAATAAGCTGTTGCTGGCCACGCCCCACCCATCCCATGCTTAAGCTGCGCGTTTAACTTCTGGATTTTACATTAGAATCCATGTCCTTAACACCGGAGAAAGTGTTTCTTTCTTTCTTTCTTTCTTTTCTTCTATCCCTTCAGTCTGTGACAGATCCCTTCAGTCTGTGACAGTGGTCCTAGTCTGTATGGTGACCAGGCTGAAGGAAGGAAGGGAGGGAGAAAGAGTGAGAGATACACTTGGTGGACAAAAGTATTGGGACACTTAACACGCGTGGAAAAGGCAGAAAACAGGCGGTATCCAGCCCTACATGTTTGACCCTGAGTCGGACCCAGAGCAAGACGAACACAACACTTCATGTGTGCCGGTATTGGCCACTGCAGTGGTCAGGCATGACTGAATTCAGCACATAAAGCTGCAAAGACTCAAGAAGGCCCACTTAAAGGCGTGACAAGCAACAGGCTAGTGGGTGGGGTCTTAACAGATCTTTGCAAATTGGCCCCCACCTGACAGCATATGGGGGCCCTCCGTCCAAACAGCTCGTTTTGAATGGGACTGAAACTGTGAAGAATAGAGCTGGTGATATCTCTTTATGTGAGTGCAAGGAACTTCATGAACATGTTTCGTGTAGCCCATAGACCTATTATAACTAAAGTGAGTTTTGCATAATAGATACCCTTTAAGGCCTGAACCAGTGAAGAAACAGGTGCGGATGGTTCCAGGTGATCAGGCGGTGATCAGTATACTGGCGGTGCTGAATGCTGAGTGGTTGGAACACCTTTATCTAGACACCTTTGCAGCCTGTCGCAGTACAGCATTTGTTCCCATTTAATCTACCCCATATCAAAGATCATCAAATAGTAATGTTGCACCAGCAAGGTGAGTCAAAGCAAAATAAAAAGAAATAAAGGGTGGCTCAAGATTTTGTACATATCAGGTCATCCTGGCCAGAAGATACATGACCAAGTACACTCTGATGTGACAAGAGTCTAATTGGATTTCCATAATTAACCAATGAAGAAACAGGTGATTCCAGATGATCAGGCCGGTGATCAGTATACTGTTACTGTGCTGAATGCTGAGCATTTGAACCACGTTGTTCTTTGTAATCTTTTGGCACTTTGTAGCCTGTCGTAAAACATTTGAAGAGCTCTCTTCCAAAATGCTATACAGTAACCCCTGCTTATATGCGGATCAGCAATAGCGGATTCAGTCTATCGCGGATTTTTTTCTGAGAACAAAAATCGTCCACACCCCCTTGTCCTGGTGATGGTTGGTTCTGTTT
>JBBIGA010000018.1:19492959-19511514 GCA_037576975.1 Alestes dentex | reverse complement strand
TCAATAATTCCAATACAGAAACTATTGGAAGTTGCGCAAATGCGCATGCGCGACTGAACGAATCACTCCCACGAGACTGAAATAGCAGTGGCCACCCCCTGGACACCCCATGTAAAAAGATTCAGGTTCCGCCACTGGGCTCAGCAGTTGTACAAACTGACAAGATTTGCTTTACAGCATCAAACTGTGTTTCTTGGATGTGTGTGCTCCTGAGTGTCCTGCATTGTGTAGTTTTGAACGTTCCACACCGGTGTGACTGGGTGCTTTAATGGACAATACAGCTCATATTCCATCACGTTTGAGTGCGTTTGTGTACCAAAAATATCATTTGTAACTAATCATCATTCATTCTTACACCATTTTCCAACCTGTTTATCCCTCAGAATTAAACAGGCTGTTTCTGTAACTGTACCTTCAAGACTGATATAGGTAAATGAGCTCTTTTCTGATTGGCTGTCCTATATTTAGAAACTAACGATATTTACAGACATTTCAATTCCATAAAAGTGATGATATGGTTCCTTTAGTGTACTAAAAGGCATCACAACTGTGATGCTGATGAACATCCTGGATCCAGACACAGATGATGATGATGGTGGTGGTGATGATGATGGTGATGGTGGTGGTGGTGGTGATGATGATGGTGGTGGTGATGATGGTGGTGGTGGTGGATATGGTGATGATGGTGGTGGTGATGGTGGTGGGGATGTTGATGGGGAGAAACTGGAGGAGATGCTGTTCTCCCACGGTTCCAGACAGGAACTGTGTGCAGAATTCCGTGATGCCGCTGGTTAAGACGCCGCCCCCTCCTTCGCTGCATCAATGGAGTTTTATTTGGCCACAGCAGACACACAAAGCCTCGAGTGTTCTCCAGAAACGCTATAAACACGGCACAGGACTGCATGACCTAAAGGGCAGGGAGTCGACCGCTCTGCAAAAACAACGCTCTGACAAACCGAACCTTCAGCAACCCTCGGACCCTCCCATCTTTAAAGAGATAAACTCTGGCCACAAGTGTGTAGATCCTCAATTCTCCGGCATTTCCCCTCAAAATCAGGGGGGTTGACCATGCTCTGCTGCAGTGACAGCCTTCTGAAAAGTCAGAACATTGCTGTTAGGATTTGACTGTAGCCATTAAAGCATAAGTGAGGTCAGGTACTGGTGTTGGAACACTGCTGTGAGGATTTGATTGTATGAGAGCATTAGTGTGATTAGTGGGGGTTGCTGAAGTAACAGCTTCTACTTTTCTGGCAAGTCTGAACATTGCTGTGAGGATTTGATTGTATGAGAGCATTAGTGAGGTCAGGTACTGATGTTGGAACATTACTGTGAGGATTTGATATATCGTGACCATTAGTGAGATCAGGTACTGATGTTGCAAAATTGTGAGGATTTGATTGCAGCCAGAACAGAATATTGTGATTTTCTGTACATTTCATAGAAATTCTCAAAGAAATGTTTGATGACTGAGAGAAAGGTTCAGAAATGAAGGAGAAAGGAAAAACTGCTGATCACTATATGGAGAAATGGGTCGATGAATGGATGGATGGATGGATGGATGAATGGATGGAGGGACGAATAGCTGGGGGTTGGATGGGATGGAGGCATGGAGCGAGCAGAGACCACATGTAGGGAAGGATGGAAGGATCGATGGGTGTGTAGATGGAGAGATGGGTGGATGGATGGGGGGATGGTGGGATGGATAGAGGGATGACTGGATGGCTGAAGGGACTGAGTAACAGTTTATCATTCAGAGTGCAAACTGTCAAATGGCTTCAAGCCCAAGAACTGTCAAGTCAAAAGCCCCTGGGGCCAAACGCTGAATACTTCTGACAATTACAGTGAAGAGCAGGTTCTAGTTTTTTTGCTCGTGCACCAGCGTTCCACACTAAAACTCATCAGTCCATTACTTTTATTGTAAATTGTTCTGGCATTCACCCGGTTGTGCCGCCTGACTGCAGAACAGCTAAAACATCATCAGCGTGATCACCACGATGCTGGTATCCCTCTTTTGACTTTGACTTGTTTGACATGATGATTGTTTGCTGTACAACAGTACAAGCTGTGATTGCTATGTTTACAGTGCTATAGTCATTATGAATGAAGATTGGGGAACTTGATAAAGTGACAGTTTATAAAGGTGTGTACCTAAATAACAGCTCTACAAGGTCATTTGCCAGTGATGCTTTGACGCGTCATATACATTCAATCTGGGTCCTGGTCTTGTGTGTGTGTGAGTTTGCATGTTCTCCTCATGGTGGCGTGGTTTCCTCTGGGGTCTCCAGTTTCTCCCACAGTCCAAAGACATGTGTGTCAGGTGAATTGGGTCAACTTAAGTTGACTGCAAGTGTGAGTGTGCGAGTGAATGGTGTGTGTGTGTGTACATATATATATATATATATGTGTGTGTGTGTGTGTGTGCCCAGGGTGAGTCCCTCACGCCCGTTGACCCTGGGATAGGCTCTGGGCACCCGCAATTCTAGTAAGGATTAAGGGGTTACAGAATATGAATAAAAATATTTATTTTACGGAGTCAAACAGTGATCGTGTGTTTCTTGGTTGTGTGTGTTGTGCTCTTGAGTGTCCTGCATGGTGCTCTCTCCGTCCGTCAATTGGTGTGTCAGCTGTTGGGACGCAGCCTGAGTTTAGTGTGATTTAGTTACTGATAGACTATCAGATGTATAAAAGTATAAATATAAAACTCTGAGGGTAAAGACGACGGTGTATCGACTGTAATCCTGAATCTCCATTAACCTGCAGTGTTGATCAGCAGTTAGAAGTGTTAGAACGTTCAGTGTTGAATTCGTTAATGGAAACTAGTCAGACGGCGCGACCATGTGATGCTACGCGCTGAAAGGTTAATGTCTTGTACTTTTATCCACATGTTTAGTGGATCGCATTAAAGCCGTGACCCATGTAGTCACCCAGAGAACATAAAACAGGCTGATCTGCATATCGCACGTCATTAAATCAAGACATAAACGTTCGGCTGGGGGGTTGGGGGAGGTTTGGATGTGTGTTGGGTGTGTGTAGGATATGGGAAGATATCAAACAAGCTGTGAATCCCAGCTGGACATAAACCCTCCTCCTCCAGGTCTCAGGGGATCCTAACCTTCAGCCTGTGTGCCTGTAAAAGCTGTTGCCATGGGGGATGGGCACAGACCTCCTCCTGCGCTCTTTTCTTTCTTTCTTTCTTTCTTTAAGTGCGCTGACCTCACTGCCATCCTTCCCCTGGTCAGCCCACTAAACACAAAAGCATATTCCATTAGAGTGTTTTTATTTCTCCTCCCCTCATAAATACACTCCGAGGACCATGTGGCTGATGCTACCCACACGATGAGCCGAAGGTAGAAGGCCTGGCCGAAAGATAATTAAAGGGGGGGAAATAAAATAATTTTTAAAATCTTGTCACTCCTACAGGCTGAGCAGGGCTGCAAAAAAAAAAAAAAAAGAAAAGAAATACCCCCCCCCAAAGGTCAGGGGCATGGATATCCGGCTAAAAGAATCATTCTGTGTTGGGAAATAAATAAATAAATACATAAATAAATAAATGAATAAATGAACGAATGAATGAATGAATAAATAAAATCTTGCTTAGCCCTACAGGCTGAGCAGGGCTACTGCTGCAAAAAAAAAAATCAAAACAACGGAGTGACGTCACGTCGCTAGGGTGACGTCGCCGGTGACGCTGGCAGCATCAGCAGCGGTACCCAACACCCCCCCTCCCATCCTGCAGTCTCTGCATCCAGCGCCCAACACCACACACACACACACACACACACACACACACACACACACACACACACACACACACACACGCTACAGCCAAGGCCTGGCAGAAATGCACATTTAGCTCTGTCGAAGCATCCTACAGCATGTGTGACGTCATAATATACATGTACAGATATAGATGGACAGATAGAAAACAAACATTTACACATCAAAGGTATAAAAATATCACAAAATTGCACTGTTTATCCCTGCAGGTGCTCCAAAACGCCCTACGCAATTCTGCTTCCACATGAAGGACAGACCACTGGCAGGCCCTGCCAGAATCCCCCCCAGAACTACCCCCCCCACCACCTAACCATCTCCACCAAAATCACCCCAAACCATCAGTTCAGCATCAACCAGCCCCCAAACCAGCAGCTCCTCCAGCCTCACTGATCCAGGATCTGCTACAGTATATCACTGACAACAAAGACGACCCCCCCAAGTCAAACGCTCCCTGTTCACGCGCAGGCTCGCGAAATAAACAGCTCCCCCCAAATCACACCCAGTCTTACCTTTGTGTACATCTCGGATGCAGCCATGGCTGTTGTGTGTGTGTGTGTGTGTGTGTGTGTCCAGTTCAGCTCTTTGATCTCCGGGCTCCGCGCGCTCAGTCCGTGGCCGGGCTCGCGGCTCCTCGGCTCGGCTCGCTCATGACTCCTCGGGCTCTCCTCCGCACGAGAGCTCCGGCAGCACTGAGAGTGATTTGTGGGCACCGAGGAGCCTGTCGCGGGGGAGAGGAACGGGGCAGCGACGCCGCCTGGTGGCCAACATCAACATTTACTGACTCAAAGGGGAAGTCCACCCAACCTCCAAAGTTGTCCTACAACTCAAAGTAGGGCTGCACAACACAGACTGAACACCAGTGTTGCGATTTTACTGCTAAATATATAGATTGTGATTGTTTCTCTATATATTAAAGGGCCCATATCTGGGGCAGCTGTTGGCCTAGCAGTTAGGGAGTTGCCCCTGTGATCAGAAGGCCATGGGTTCGAATCCCAGGGCTACTAGTGACACCACTGAGGTACCCTTGAGCGAGGTACCGTCCCCGCACACTGCTCCCCGGATGCTGCGTCCCTGGATACCCATGGCTTCACTTGGTGAAAGCGTTAAATGAAGAGAAGGAATTTCCCACTGTGTTGTGGCATGATCACATGTGAATATAAGGGCCACTTTACTTTAAAGTCTGAAAATATTGTTTCAAATGGTATATTTACTCCCCGCATCCATACAGTCCATTTATGGAAAATAAGGTACAAAAACATTCAATTTTTAAATCATAGATTTTGTGATGTCACAAACCGACATGTTTAAATATATCTCCTTATTCTGGTTAGCTCCTCCCATTCATGCACAGATTCACCAACACCTTTAACGGTAAAAAAAAATGAGACTTTTACTGGATTATATGAAGACCTCGATTCATCAGAACACACCGAAACTCACCTGGAACTGTGATTGGTCAGCTTGCCAGAAACACTGTGATTGGTTAGATCAGGGGTGTCAAACCCCGGTCCTGGAGGGCCCGTGTCCAGCACAGTTTGATGATTCTCCTACTCAAACACATTCACTAAACCTGACAATTAACTGGCGAGGTGAACCAGGTGTTTCTGAGCAGGGAAATCACCAAAACGTGCGTGATTGGTTGGAGGCTCTGTGATTGGTTAGAGGCTGTGTAAAAGTTAGAGACACTGAGATTTGTTATATATATATATATATATCTCCTGGAGCCGACACCTTATTGTGGTGGAGGGGTTTGCGTGTTCTTATGATCCCAGGTGCTATGTTGTCTGGGGCTTATGCCCCTGGTAGGGTCACCCATGGCAAACAGGTCCTGGGTAAGGAGCCAGACGAAGAGCGGCTCAATAGACCCCTAATGAAGAGAAATAACATGAGATGTTTCCCCTTGCCCGGACGCGGGTCACCGGGGTCCCCCTCTGGAACCACTCCTGGAGGTGGGGCTCGATGGCGATTGCCTGGTGGCCGGGCCTATACCCATGGGGCTCCGCTGGTGGGGGAGGAAACCGGTCAGACCTGGCAGGCCCAAACGTATAGTGAGGGTCTGCTGGCAACGCCTGGTGGAGTCCCCAGTCAGAAGGAGTTTCAACTCACACCTCCGGCAGAACTTCAACCATATCTCAGGGGAGGTGGGGGATATTGAGTCTGAATGGGCCGTATTCCGCACCTCCATTGTCGAGGTGGCTGACCGAAGCTGTGGCTGTAAGGTGGTTGGCGCCTGTCGTGGCAGTAATCCCCAAACCCGCTGGTGGACACCGGCAGTAAGGGATGCCGTCAAGCTGAAGAAGGAGTCCTACCAGGCCTTTTTTGGGCTGTGGAAGTATGGAGGCAGCTGGCAGGTACCGGCAGGCCAAGCGGAACGCAGCTCTGGTGGTCGCTGATGCAAAAACTTGGGTATGGGAGGAGTTCGGAGAGGCAATGGAGAATGACTTCTGTACGGCTTCGAGGAAATTCTGGTCCACCATCCGGCATCTCAGGAGGGGGTAGCAGTGCAGCATCAACACTGTATATGGTGAGGACGGGGCACTGCTGACTTCAATTCGGGATGTTGTGGGTCAGTGGAAGGAATACTTCGAAGACCTCCTCAATCCCACCAACATGCCTTCCATTGAGGAAGCAGAGTCTGGGGACTTGGGGGTGGATTCTCCCATCACCGAGGCTGAAGTTTCAGAGGTGGTCAAAAAAGTCCTCTGTGGGAAGGCCCCGGGGGTGGATGAGATCCATTCAGAGTTCCTTAAGGCTCTGGATGTTGTGGGGCTGTCTTGGTTGACACGCATTTGCAACATCGCGTGGACATCAGGGGCAGTGCCTCTGGATTGGCAGACCGGGATGGTGGTCCCCCTCTTTAAGAAAGGGGACCGGAGGGTGTGTTCCAACTATAGGGGTTTATTCAGGGGTGCTGCAGAGGAGGGTCCGTCGGATAGCCAAATCTCGGATTCAGGAGGAGCAGTGTGGTTTTCGTCCTGGACGTGGAACGGTGGACCAGCTCTATACCCTTAGGAGGGTCCTGGAGGGTGCATGGGAGTTTGCCCAACCAGTCTACATGTGTTTTGTGGACTTGGAAAAGGCATTTGACCGTGTCCCTCGGGGACTCCCTTGGGGAGTGCTCAGGGAGTATGGGGTCCCGGAAGACCCAGGACACGCTGGAGAGACTATTTCTCTCGGCTGGCCTGGGAACGCCTTGGGATCCCCCTGGAAGAGCTGGACAAAGTGGCGAAGTGGCCGGGGAAGTCTGGGCTTCCCTGCTTAGGCTGTTACCCCCGCGACCCGACTCTGGATAAGCGGGAGAAAATGGATGGATGGATGTATATATATATATATATATATATACATACATACACACACACATACTACCGGTCAAAAGTTTCAAGCTTTTTTTAAATTGAAATTCAAACAGTTCAAGTCCAATGAATAGCATGAAATGGTACAAAGGACAGTGCTGAACTGCGAGAGGCTAAAAAAGGTTCCCTCTGGTCTGTGCCTGGTTGGTCGGGTTCGTCCTACAGCAAGATAGTGACCCAAAACATAAGTCCACGATGGTAAGCTGGAAAACATGGAGTGGCCAGAAGTATCCAGACTTAAACCCCATCGAGCTGCTTTAGGATGAACTGGACAGAAGAGTGAAAGCAAAGCAACCTATAAGTGCCGCACACTTATGGGAACCTCTGCAACATAGTTGGGAAGAACTTTCTGCAGAATGAACAATGAGATATTGAACCGCTTGAATTTCAATACAAAAAACCCCAGAAAAATTGGGGTGTTCTAAAACGTTTGACCAGTAGTGTATATATACATACACACACACAGTAACCCCCACTTCAGTCTCTCGCGTTTTTTTCTGAGAACCGAACCAATAATTGTTCTTGGAAACACCCGCAATTACACAGAAACTGCAGATATCCTCCACATTTTTTTTGCTTTGTGACGCCCAAACATAAATAACCAGCACGATGATGAGAGGGCCTGGGGGATGAGGCCCGGATGTCACAGTCACCTATACTCAGAAGTGGGAGGTTTTAAAGTTGCCAATCCAAGAACATTATTTATTTCTCCTTGCTGCTGATTGGCTGCTGCCCTGTGATGCATCTCTACCAGACACAGTCCAGAATTTCCCCCGTGGAGCATCTCAGTGTTCTCGTATTTTTCCTTTTGTTCTTCTTAAAGACCTGTATTTTTATTACCTGTTTTTTTTACTAAATTAAATTCATTTATTACTGTATTTAACTGCTTATACCTAAGAAAATGACAGCGCATACCAAAGAAAATGGGCGTGCATGAATTACAGTACAGTATATACAGGGGTAACATCGGTATTTACACTCTAGCACTGAAGGAGTTCAGTGTAAACTGTACAGTATGAATATGGGTTTACCTTTACATTTTCTTTAAGGGTTATGTATTAAGCTGAGTTTAAAATGAAATTAAAGTGTTTTGGGAACATATTTAGGGTTTACACTATAAAAATAGGCATTTTTAGTCATTTTTTTTTCCACATCACAACAACGTGATTTTTCACTATACGCAGGTGCTCTTGGAACGTACATATATAATATATATATGTATGTATGTATCTCTCCATTAAAAGTTCGGACGCAGCGGAGGAACACAGGTGTCCAACATTGAACAACTTACAGAGAACATTGAGTTCTCTGTAATATTAACAGTCAACATGACAATTAAACAAAACAAAACAAAGGGCGATACCTTGAATTATCTGGTAAATTTAAGTGTACAACAGAAAGTGGAACAGTTTAAGCCTAGTCAACTTTTCTGTTAATGCCCTAATATATATATATATATATATATATATATATATATAAATGGAGAGAGCTTGTTTCTTCATGAGATGTTTGGATGTTGGTGGAGAAAGGACTAGATCCTTTTCTGTGTGTTTTTAAGGATCTGGAGCACAAGATGGATCCTTGCCTCATGTGGCTGTCCTTCTGTGTTCTTCTGCAGTCAAAATACCGGCTCTGTCGGAGCAGAACCTTGCATAAAGTGAAAAATCAACATTCTTCACAATAAGTGTAGGTTACAGGAATATATCGGTTAATAATGCTAATGTTGCTAATAATGAATGAAAGTTAATAGCCATTGATTAGCCTTACTCAAATTCTGCCACACTAACTGTTGACTTCTAACATTAGCATGTATGATTCAAACTATTTTTTCATATATGCACCATTTCTATTAGTCCTTTCATCACAAAAGTGTAAATAGCTGCTGTTGCATTTAAATTATGTTTTTAAAAAATTGCTTTGACCATATATAATATTTTGCATCTCCTAAACTAATCAATTTATAAATAATTCAGGGGCGGTTGTTATATTAAAAATAAGAAGCAAAATGGAATGAAGAAAAATTAAATTAAATCAGACCAAAACGTAAAAACAATTTGAATGAACCACCTCGTACAATTCATTCTATTGGTTTTTGTAAATTTAACTGGATTTAAATTATTCATTTTACACGAGCTTATATTTTTATGATAGCGTAGATCATACACAGCTTCTTATTATCATTTTACATAAGTACTCCAATCTGTCCCCATCACAAGAATAAAACAAAAATGAATCGGACAGGATTACACATAGGAAATAGGATTTGTGCAAAATACTGAACTAATCTGTGAATTGTCTGAATGTTACTGGATGTTAATCCCCTCCCCTTATCATCTTGTGCTTTTATTGCATTCATTATATTTTTTATTGCATTGTCACTTTCATAGCCATTTTACACTACTGATCTCGTACTGCACACTAAATCTTACACACAGTAGTGCTGCACTGTTTTATTACAGTAATGTTCTTATTGCACTGTTACTGTCTTATCTTTTATGCTTCTTGATGCTACCATCAATTTACCAATTTCCTCAGAATGAATCATTTCTTATCTAATGAAAAAGGACAAGATGAAAATGCACAGGTTTGCAAAACTATTTTATTTACAAATCAAATGGCACAAAAGTGACTGCGGTAGATGCCCATGCGCATCCTGGCCCAGACAGTTTAGTGTGTAGTGCTTCAAATCTGACTAGAGGACCTGGGGAAGAACTACAACCCTTCTTACTACTGCTTCAGCTCCGGCTGTGTTCCAAATCACACTGTAAAGCTCATGTTATTTGGTGTTAGTGGTGGGCGATGCTGTTATGAGTCATCGTTATCTGGATCTTTTATGCCACATTATGCTTTTCTGAGTGTGTCATGGGTGACGTCAGTGCTCGTGGAACACCTACATGAATCATAAAAAAATTTCCACCAATTATAGAGAAGGCTGTAAATATAAATGTTTAGTAACTGGATGGACACAAGTGATTGGACGGCAGCCTCTTAAGCCATTATTGTATTAATTAACTGCATTCCGTTCATTCCTTTCCTCAACTCTCAGAAAAAGGAAATGTGATGCATATTGGCATATCCTGATGTTATATGTTTTGCCAGATTGCCCAGTTATTGGGAAAGCAGCCTTGCAGAAACTGTGCCAGACGCTTCTCAAATGGACTTGCGACAGCAGTGTGGTCTTTAAAGCTGAAATGTTGACAAACAGAAACAGACAAAACTCATGATTTGGAGTCGGCACAGCTCAAGTACATCATCGGAGGTCGCACTCCATCATTCAAGCCATGTCTAAGCTTTGGGAATGGTGAAATGAAAACAAAAGGTTACTAAAATGTTTTTTTTTTTTTTTTGAGAAATCCCACTGCTTTAACTCTCGACACAAGCAAATATGTACACGTTCATCTACAACGCCTACTGCACATAGAAATCTTTATAAAGACTCTTATAACCCCCCACCCCCCCCCACCATTGAGCATAAAGACCCCATGCCTCGTCCTGCATGACTACCTGTAGACTTTTCTCTTCAGTGTATTTTGTAGATGGAGGTAAAGTGAACATGAATAAGGATTAACAGAAGACTAAGGAAAAAAATCAGACACTCTCAAAACCAATGTGTTAACACAGCATGTGTAATCACTATTTAAACATATACACAGGCATATACATGTGTGTGTTTACAATCACTACAGGCCACTCTCAAGATATTGTAGAAAATAAACGATATGCTGCTTTCAAAATTTTATTACAACAAGAGAAATATTTAAAACTGTCTGGTTTTGAACATACACTGTAAGTGCAGTTTAATGAATGTGAAGTTTCATCAAAATAACCCCCCTAACCGTTATCCCTGCTGAAAAGATTCACCACATCCTCTCAAGCCTGCAAACAGTTCCGTCACATTTACTTGTGCTCATTTGGAACTTGTGGGGCCAAATGAAAGATCTGGAGACTGTGGAGGCCAAAACAACATTCTCTAAACTTTCTGCTTTTCTTTGAACTGGATATGATTCTTGCACAGTTTTGAAGAATGTCTGGGATCATTACCCTGATGATGGCTGAAATTGTATCCAATGAAACATAAACCACGAGGAATTGTGTGATGTTGAAGAACTGAGTGATACTTTTCTTTTTCATGATCAACACAAAGTGAATGTCAGGGCACTTAAGACACACCTGACATGTTTTGTCAAATCCAATAGTTTTAGTCTTTGTGGCTAAATAATGTTACTAAAGACTATAAAATATAGAAAACCAGTCAGTTACATGTGTTTTAAGAATGTGTTAAGTTTTCTTGTAATAAAATTTGGAAAAACCAGCATATCCTTTCTTTTTTAAATCCAAGGATGGGCCCAAATGTCTGGCCTGCAGAGTGTGTGTGTGTGTATGTGTATATGTGTGTGTGTGTGTGTGTACGTATTTAGTCTATATGAACACATTCTGTGTTAGAAATCTGGAGACACTGACAGATTTCCAAAGGAGATAAAACACCAGAGGTGTTATATATCAAAACACACTACCTGTGTTAAAAAAGATAAAACTCACTGGGTGTTAAAAGCAACACAAATTGTGTTGTTCTTAATCGGAAGTGAAAATAACACACTGTATTAAAGAGAACATTAGTTTCTATTGTGTGTTTTGACAGAAGAGGTTGGCATTCTTTATAGAGCAGCTTCCACAAGGCTATATGATGCCTACACTGGTCTCTCATGGCAACAGACATAAACCCACATAGACATTATAAGAGCTTATTCCAACAAGCACTAGTTGTCACAACACTTCATGTTTACTAATGCTTGCTGGACCAGGCCATTAGTGTTTATGTATGTTAATGCCAGTTGTCATAAAAGGCTTATGTAGGTGTTATGTAGCCTCACAAAGGCTTCAGTTAATGAGAAATGTGTTAATATCGTTGCAGGCGTCTTTCTTTAACACATCTGTTTTGAGAGTGCATGGAGTGTAAAACATGAGTGACAATGAGAAAGAGAAAGAGAGGAAGAGAGAGAGAGTGAGAAAGAGAGAGCAGCATGTTGCATTGCGGAGAGCCGGATGCTGGTAGACAGGGTGTTGGTCAGCCGGCCAGTTTGCTGGCCACCAGGGAGGGTTTCCTCTGGGGCAGGTCCTGAGGTGTTGGGATGTGATCCCCTGTTATCTCCGTCTTCTCCGTCTGCGCCGCCGGCAGCTGCTTGTTCTTGATTTTGGCCTTTGCCATGTTGTAGTCGCCAGAGTCAAAATACTTTTGTTGCTGAAAAAAATACAACCATTACAAAAATTAGGGTTTGTTCAGAGCAACTGATTGGTCAACTTATTTTTAAAAGGGCCCTTATTCTACATTTTCCTCCTTTAATTTTTTTCCCCATGACATCTGTGAGGGTTTGTGTACGAACACTATAATCCAGAATTCCTACATGACCACTTTCCAACCTCTCTTTATCCCTTAGACCTAAACTGGCGGCTGTTGCGACTGTGCCTTTAAGAATGATAGTGAAGTGCACTCTTTTTGCATTGGCTGCCCTGTATTGCTCCTTCTAATCATTTACAAAGGGAGCACGGGCTGAAACCTTAACGTAAACTGCTATAGGCTGAATAAGGAAATATGTAAATCTGTTAATTTTGTAACATCACAAAAACTACAATTTGAATTATAGTCCATTATACATGCATTCATCTCTTCACGCCTGGATTACTGCAATAGCCTTTTTACTTGTCTTAACCAAAAATCCATTAAGCGACTTCAAGCTGTTCAGAATTCCGCTGCCAGGCTTCTTACTAAGACAAAGAACTGTGATCACATCACTCCTGTTTTGGCGTCATTGCACTGGCTCCCAGTAAGGTTTAGAATTGATTTCAAGATTCTTCTGATTACTTTTAAAGCTCTACATGGCCTCTCTTCCAGCTACTTATCTGATCTCTTAGTACCTTATACACCTGTACGTAATTTAAGATCATCTGACAGTGGTTTTTTAACAATTCCCAAGGTCAATCTCAAAATTAAAGGAGATAAGGCTTTTGGTGTCAGGGCTCCTAGGCTCTGGAATGATCTGCCTGATGAAATCAGGTCAGCCAAGTCACTATCCTCTTTTAAGCCCCTCCTTACAACTCGTCTTTATAAGAAATTTACTGAACAGATTACTGGACACCTCCAAATGCTCTGAGGCGAGTGTGTGATGATTTGTCCTGTAGTTAGCATCATGTTAATTAGTGGAGCATAAGCTTCCATTACCTGTTAGCAAACTTTGGACACCAAATACATTTTGGTTGATCGACTACGTCTGGGGTGGGCGGAAAAAAGTCAATACGACTTTTCAGCAAAGCATTGCTTCAAAGCACTGATCAGGAGTTCTATAAAATTAAGAGGATGTTTAGGGTTTAGGTTTGCCAAGAGAGAAATCATGTTAAGGATACTCGTATCTTTGTTTTATTAGTAGTGTTTTTGATGAAGAAATGCTGCGGCCTGAAAGCCATGGTAGATGTTTCTCATATATATTAATAAATGTGTTGCTACTAATCATTGAATGTGAAATATTAAATATCCTGCATTCATATCAATATCAAGAGAATACACAGTCGCCTCAGTGTGAAAATGGATAAACCTTTAGCTGTTAGCCATTAATGGGTTAGTCATACTCAGGTTTTCTTAAGCTGCTATAATGTCAGAAGAGTGAACATCTCAAACATCTCAAATCAGAACCACGATTCCAGAAGAATGTCCATAACAAACATGTTTATATTCACTACAGGAAAAGGAAGCACATGATGTTATGAACAATTTCCAGCTCATCCAGATATGAAAGCCTTTTCTGGGTCAGTCTGCACTGTGCACAATGCAAGGCTTTATCAAGCAGTTTATGACCTGCAATATATTATTACTGTATGATGTAATCATAGGACAGAACGAGAGACATGTACAGACGAGATACAAAATAAGAACGCACATAGGGGTTAACATAATTAATACTCTAATGAGTACCTTGATTGGTACGCACCAAAATTTAATATGCTCCACCTCACCACAGCTCTAATCTCATTAGTACATTGAGTCTGAAATGAACACAGTTCATTCAAATTTTATGCTAAATATAGTGAGAATTCTGAATCATTTTTAGTCTCACATATGGTGAGTAAATCAAAACGTATCGTAAGTTGACCATCACTACACACCTTGTATATTTACTAATTACACTCACCGCCCCACTTTATTAGGTACACCTTGCTAGTACCGGGTTGGACCCCCTTTTTCCTTCAGAACTGCCTTAATTTTTCATGGCACAGATTCAACAAAGTGTTGGAAACATTCCTCAGAGATTTTGGTCCATACTGACATGACAGCATCACCCAGCTGCTGGAGATTTGTCGGCTGCACAGCCATGATGCTAATCTCCCGTTCCATCACATCCCAAAGGTGCTCTATTTGACTGAGATCTGGTGATTGCGGAGGCCACTGGAGTACAGTGAACTCACTGTCATGTTCAAGAAACCAGTCTGAGATGATTTGAGCTTTGTCTTTGTGCATTGTCCTACTGGAAGTAGCCATCAGAAGATGAGTACACTGTAGTCATAAAGGAATGGACATGGTCAGCAACAATACTCAGGTACTAAGGGGCCCAAAGTATGCCTAGAAAATATCCCCCACACCATTACATCACCACCGCCACCCTGAACCGTTGATACAAGGCAGGATGGATCCATGTTTTCCTGTTGTTTATGCCAAATTCTGACTCTAGCATCTGAATGTCGCAGCTGAAATCGAGACTCATTAGACCAGGCGATGTTTTTCCAATCTTGTATTGTCCGATTTTGGTGAGCCTGTGCAAATTGTAGCCTCAGCTTCCTGTTCTTAGCTGACATGAGTGGCACCCGGTGTGGTCTTCTGCTGCTGTAGCCCATCTGCTTCAAGGTTTGACATGTTGTGCGCTCAGAGATGGTATTGTGCATACCTTGGTTGTAATGAGTGGTTATCTCGAACCAGTCTGCTCTTTCTCCTCTGACCTCTGACGTCAATAAGGCATTTTCGTCCACACAACCCCGCTCACTGGATATTTTCTCTTTTTCGGACCATTCTCTGTAAACCCTAGAGATGGTTGTGCATGAAAATTCCAGTAGATCAGCAGTTTCTGAAATAGTCAGACCAGCCCTTCTGGCAACAACAACCATGCCACGTTCAAAGTCACTTAAATCCCCTTTCCTCCCTATTCTGATGTGTGGTTTGAACAAAATGCTCTGACTTGCTGCCATGTGATTGGCTGAATAGCTATTTGTGTTAACAAGCAATTGAACAGGTGTACCTAATAAAGTGGCCAGTGAGTGTATAACTGTCAGACTATTCAATAAACACAGATGTTAAATAACATTAATGCAGAATGCAATTTAGGCTGCCAATCAGCATCCTTTTGAGCAAGCAACCTTATTGGCTCACAGATGCTGTTAAGAGTTGAAGTTTAGGAAAAGTAGCTACACAACACCTTCATCAGCCTTTCATTACTGACATTAACCTTCAGAACCACTAAACCACTAAATATATCAGGACTGCCTTAAAACTGGGACTTACCTGGGACTTAATTAATCTTAGTCGCTGCATTGTATCTGCTGTCTCTTATATGTGGCTGCTATGACGATTTCACTTCCCTCTAGAGTTTAATGAAATCTTTCTATGTTTCTGTGAGTTTCTATGAACATTAAATATTTTGTAATTTGGTGATACTGAAATTAATCAATCAGTACCATAAGGGCATTACATAAGGTAATAAGCATCTTATAAATATGTATGTACTTATATATATGTATGCAAGATACTTACCCCCTTCTGCAGTCTTTTCCTGAGCAGGTCAGACCCTCCAGCTTTTCCACTCAGGTGTGGGTACTTGGCCTTGAGTTTGGCCTCTTCAGCCCTCTCTGGACAGATCACCTTACTTTCCACATCCTAAATGTGCAACAATTTTATGTGTTACAAAAAATGAACGAGATCATCTCTATTTAAATTTTTCCACTGAAACCATGATCATCAATCTAGTTAGACCGCTGAGTTAGTTTTATTCTGAATTCACTTATAAATTTTAGGGGTTGTAAGAGAATGGAACCAGATGCCTGCCTAAAAGCTAAAAGCTCTCTCTCAGAAACAAATTCCCCAAAATGGTTATAAAGCTTTTGGTCCTAAAATGAAAACCATTTATAGTGAATAGGTACATGAAGGGCGATGTGGCAAAATATTCTCCAATAAAAATGATTTAGTTCAGATTTACTATTTTACCAGCATTCCATATAAACACTTGTAGGGCTGCACTGGGGTCTATAATGAATAAAATGGCAGTATTTGTGCTGGAGACATCTGGTTCTATTCACCAGCACTGTAAATCACAATGAACAATGAACCATGTCACACCAGACCCAGCTGCTTACATTTCTGTGGTTGAAATGGGGGAAAATAGGTGGAATTTCCATTTGGGAGAGGGGCTGACAGCTATAAGAAGGAAACACTCTCAGTATTTTTACCTGGGGATAGGCATCAGCTTGCCAACATACAGCAGGATCAGCCTGCCGGACTGAATCAACTCCCCAGCATCAGTGTTGAGGACACTCGCTGGAAATAACCCATCATAGAAAACCAAGCGGAAAACTGACTCTGGAAAACGAGTGGTTTAGTTTTCCAGTGCGTCTGAGCTTGACTGGCCAACACCAAGTCATGCAAATCCAGACTCACCGTCCAGAAATTACTCATAGTAGTAGTAGTTTAAGTTTAATGCCATACAATGGTTATGTCATGGCAAAAAAGCATTTAAAAAATAGAAATCATTTGATAAGAGGCTTTAACAAATAAATAAAACAATGAACAAATAAATACTCTAAATAAGATTCTTTAAATCAATATCTGATTGTTGCAAAACTTTATGTGGTTGTACCGTATTAAAGACATCATCTTGAATACTTGGGCAGTAAAATCGCTGCCTTGTGTTACTCAGAGCAGAACATCAAAGTAAAATATGTTTAACTAACAAGGCAATGTTACAATACTTCAGTGACGGGGATTCTTTTTAGATAAAAAAATAAAACATGTAAGCCTAGAATGACCAATACAGCATCTTGTAGACTACTTGATCGTGCCCAGTTCGAAGAGAAAACCATTGTCTCATATTAGCAGCAGGGTTAATTTCATGCAGTTTGCTTCACTATTACTCATCATAACTGATCTGCATGGACATAAGGTAATTAATAACACATATAGAAAGAATCCTGTCTTCCTAGGTGCTAAAATCACCAATATCTGAACATTTTTGCAGCCTCTTGGGCCTAGGAGTTGCTTACATAAGCTAACGTGGCTAACGTATCAAGCTAAGCTGGTATTTTCACCTTAATTTAGCCAATACAGCCTAATAGTTAGTGTAATAAAACGTCTACAAAACACTAATAATAACACTCAGACACACCAGGGCTGGTTAAAACCACATACAAGCCTCTCCTTTGCATGTCGTGGCGATTTATATTTATCTAGGGCTAAACCTCGTTATGGTGCCTACTGCCCTAGGCAGTGGCCCACTACCTAGGGAATGAAAACAAATGACTTGAAATAAACTACAACTACTGGATTATATCGTGTCTCACGTTTCGAGGTGTCCTCTGAACACTGTTGGAGACGATATTTGTACATTTAGACAATTTAGAAAACGGAAAATCCGAATTTAGTCCACTACGTAGGGAACATTAAGCGAATTGGTACATACCCGCTAATACCTTTATAACAAAACATACCTTTTCTATGTAATAACGTTAGTCCAAACAACGAAGAAGGTTAAACATACACTTCAGAAAGTGTAAGACTTCATATACAGCCCGAAGGCAAGAGGTTTTGTGTGTTTAAAGACGAGTAAAGAGGATATACTAAGTAAAAGCTAACGTTACTGCGAGGTACATTAGCTTAGCTTAAGCTAACGGAAGAAAAAAAATGCAACACAGTCCGAGATCTGTTTCTTTCGTTACTCACCTTCTGTTCCTCGCCCGCCGTCTCCAGAGTTTTCTGGTCTTCAGTTTCTTCTGACATTATGGTCTTTTTGTCCCTTTTTCTTGTTGTTTTGTTTGAAGTGTGATTCAAAACAGTCCCGCGGGGCGCGCGCACTGACAGCTCCGGCCGCCCAGTCACACTCCCGCGCATGCGCACACGGGGCTGCCAGCCAGGTCAAACACTAAAATAAACACTTACATTCAAAAACTTCTACAGTTCAGCTCTAAAACCTACACACTGCGCTCCAAACTTTATCTAAAATTTAAAGTATTTGGAGATCAAATTGACAAAGTAAAAAATTATTACGATTATTATAGTAGTAGTAGTAGACAACTACAACTCATTTAATCAGAAGTCATGTAATAATAATAATAACTAGAAAAAAAAATAAAATTCCTGAAGAAATTTTAAAAGGGCCTGCCGCCAAGAAACTACCTA
>JBBIGA010000018.1:19476403-19488754 GCA_037576975.1 Alestes dentex | reverse complement strand
AGCAGATAGGGCTAAGTGGAGACAGATGATTCGCTGTGGCGACCCCTGAAGGGTAAAGCCGAAAGAGAAAGAAGAATTGTTGTTATTATTGTCCCCTGTTGGAAAAGTCCTGTTTTGTGAAATAGTAGTTCCTGCATGTCCTCCGAGGCCGTAGAGTGAATGATGCCGCTGTGAATCAGAGGTTTAATCTGTGGGGTTTTTTTTTTTTTTAAACTTGTTCTTCATCTCGTTTCGTCACATGACTGTTGCGCAACTCTTTTCCCGGAAAACGCGTCTTCGGCTGCTTGACGTCACGGTCACGTTTCAGGAGCGGAACCGCGGAGGAATACAGCTTCACCGACAGCGAGTCCCGGCCTCGACGTCTTGGGAGCTCTGGTCAAAATTTCGAAATATTATTACTTCGTTACATTATAATATACTATTAATATGTTATATATTTATTACATTATATTATGTGTGAAATCCATTACATTTTTATACACCACGTGTAAATGGAATTACTATTATTGTACTATTACTCGATTATTAGTTTATACATCATATTACATTGTATTATCCTCTGTACATTATTTTTGTAATTTATATTATATTATATTACATTATGACTACATTCGTCATATTACATAGTGTGTAATGCATCTGAAAGCTGGAATTAAGGTGTTTTACAACAGGTTGATTCTCTTCCGAGCCTTTAATTGTGGAGAAGCAAACAGGTAACGTTTTAGATATGTATTTTAATTAGTCCAAGTCACACGTTTTGTTTAACACAAAGTATAACATTTGTATTTGGAGTAGTAGTATTACGAGTATTATCGTTATCATTACTATTCCTCTTCTTCTTCTTCTTCTTCTTCTTCTTCTTCTTCTTCTTCTTATTATTATTATTATTATTATTATTATTATTATTATTATTATTATTATTTTGACTCTTGCTGTCCTTTATAACACAACTCAAGTAAGAGTGGGGAAGGAAAGAGGATCTACATATCGCGGATGGGTACACGCTGTTCTCTGTGTGTTCGTTCTAGCGGTCCCGCTCTCCTCTGCTGGGCTGATTCTGATTCTCATGGAGGTCCCGATGACTGCAGCCCCGGCCCCAGCACCGGCTCTCAGCGCCGGCGGCGCGGCCCCCAGCAGCGAGGGCATCCTGATCGGGGACAGAGTTTACTCCGAGGTCTTCCTGACCATCGACAACTCCCTGATCCCGGAGGAGAAGCTCTCTCCCACCCCCTCTATGCTGGACGGCCTGGACCTGCACACCGAGACCGACCTCCGTATCCTGGGCTGCGAGCTCATCCAGTCCGCGGGCATCCTGCTCCGCCTGCCGCAGGTAAACACCGGGGCTGTTTATTCTTTATTTATTTTATTTATTATTTTATTTAGTCTGCCTCTTTATTTATTTTGAAGGTGGTTCTGGGGTCAGTTGTGAAGTTCGAACTCTATTCGACGGAAATTAACAGGGCTGCCAACGTTACCTTCCCGCTTAACGACAACAGTGCACTTTAATGTAAATTTTCCTCTACATATTGTCCATGTGCGAGTTAAAATATACCAATGTGTAACCAACAATACCATTTCTATGGTCGGTGTTTGAGCACTCTCCCGCCGTTAGCTTTAGCACGTCTGCTAGACAAAAACAAAATGGCGGCGGGTGAGGCCGAAACATAAATTTAACGAGACTTTCTTCACAAATGTGGGTTTTATCTTTTCTAACAGGTGGCCATGGCGACCGGGCAAGTCCTGTTTCATCGGTTTTTCTACTCCAAATCGTTTGTGAAGCACAGTTTTGAGGTAAGGCCGGTTTGGTTTTCAGGCCCGGCTCCGTAACTACAACGCAGCTCCGACCGCCATGTTAGAAACCGCATAAAGAGCCGAGACACGAGGCACAACACTTCACTTTCTATCTCAAATCTTGTATCTAGATAAGGTTTAACCCTTCCTAAATATAAATGATAACCAACCTGCAGTGTAACTCGCCTATCACATTCATAATTACAACTAACCGGACAATTAAAGCTGACTTTCTCGGCCCAGCTTTTAATGTCCGTCCGTTACAATGTAGGTGGAACAGGCCAGATACACTATAATGGATAAAAGTATTTATGCCCATTCTTTCTGTAGAGCATTTACGAGATAATGCACTAATGTTGGGCGAGAAGGCCAGGTTCGCTGTCTCCGAGCTCACCCAAACATGTCTTTATGGACCTTGCTTTGTGCACTGGGACACAGTCATGCTGGAATAGAAAATGTATTTGCCCAAACTGTGTCCACAAAGTTGGAAGCTTAATAAAGTCCAAAATGTCTTGGCACGCTGAAGTCCCTGGGGCACCTGAATAATTAAGAGGTGTCCCAGTACTTTTGTATAATGTATCTCTATAAGTGGGTAACTTCCTCTACTACAAAACATATGAGGCACTAAACTACTAAATAATGTGGATAGTATCTATGCAGACCTCTGTAATGTAGTATATTAGGCTTAATTACAGTTTCACCTTAGCTATGTTCTGGTCAGATCCTTTTTTGCTACACTAAATCAGTGGCAGTCAGTCTTCTAATTTACTCTTTCAGATTTGAATCCCTGAGTTTGTGTTTCACAAGCTATTTGGGATCTGCCAGTGTTTTAGTACTACTGGAGGTTGGGGACACTTACGGGATTGCTAAAGAGTTTCCTAAGCAGAGATTTTACTGTCTATTGTGGCAGCAGTGTATATGGTCCACAGTAACTGCATGGAAAATTGTACCGTAGATTTTCAGTTACTGTTTATTTGTTTGTCTTTTTTATTTTGTATAGTTGACATCCTGTGATGGTGAGTGTCGTAGGATTGGCTTCACCCATACTACCTCACTGTTTTTCCCTGTTTTTCCTTCAGATTGTCGCCATGGCCTGTATCAATCTGGCCTCTAAGATTGAAGAAGCCCCACGGCGAATAAGGGATGTCATCAATGTTTTTCACCATTTGAGACAGATTAGAGGCAAAAGGTAAGCTCTATTCATGCATTCTGTGGAATTCTCAAATGATTCTTCTGTTTGTTGCTTGTGGCAACAATCTCCCACCATGACAGGTTTTTCTGTGTAACATTTAAACATCCCTTTATATAAATGAGTCAGGTATCTTCTGAATGTGATTACTGTGAATAGTCTCTGTGCTTTTTTTACACTAGAATGTTCTGATTTGAGTGCCATTTTGTTTGATTTGCTGTACTCTAAACCATTTTAAGGTTTTTCAGTTTCTTCATCAGTCATAATTGGTAGTAACAGCAAGGTAGTAAACTGCTTACATGAACAAGTGAAATGCATCCTGATCTCTCAGTGTAACTGTTTTTTTTTTTTTTGTATGTGGAAGTATGGTTATTGTTTAAATAGGATAGATTGTTAATCTAGATGGGTAGGGGTGGGTATTGGATTTGTTCAACTGAGTAAGAACTAAGGTATTAACTTGGATTCTCTTTTCCCTTGCAACCAACTAACAGCGACCAGCTACATTTACCAAAGCCTGGGTGATGTGGAATGGTACGTAGAGATGAAGCAGTCGGCATGGCAACAGTGAGCGAGGTGTCGCTTACCTCCCCCCTCCCCCCCGCTCCCCTGGGAGACGCCAGTGGTCTGAAAGCGGTCACTGGGAAATCGGGGACGACAGGTTGGCCACTGGTCCTGAAGCGCCTGGGTGACTCCTGTATCTCAGTTTAAGCTTTACTGTCTCTGCTAACACAGGTGATGAGCGGCATCATTTTTACAAGCTTACAAGGGTCAAACCACCTCATGTCACAGCTTTCACAGAAATCTACAGCTTAGATTAGCATGATTAGATTACCTGATAGGGCCTTGCTGTTCCTGTGCACTCATAAAGCAGGAATGTCTGCACCAAACACTGTCTCACACTGGTTTTTGATTAGACCAGACAAGAAGCAAATGAGTTTTTAATGAGTTGTTCAGGTGCAGAGAAATTCTTCGGAATATTATTTGCATTCACTGTAGTATCAGCACTTAAAAAAAAAAAAAAAAGTTTGCTTAGTCATTGAGTCCAGAGGCCTAGGTTGAGTAGTTTTCACATTGTGCCTTTAGACATTTTCTTCAGGAAATGATGGGCCTTTAACACATCTAACTTGATTGTGTAGGTTTAATATTTGACATATCACTTAGGTTTCATTAAGTGTAAATGTGGTTGTTCAGTTTTTCCTTTATGAAATATTTTGTGCCGGTTTGTCATCGTATTTAATTGTTTGGAGGGAGCATTTACCATTGTGAGTGGTAGAAGACTGTTCTCTGTAAAAATCAGAACTTGTGGCTTGTAGTTCTGTCACTCATTTTATACATTAAAAATCTTGCCCATCAGGTTTGCAGTTTACATTTATAGTATAACTAAACACCTTAATATACCAAAATTGGAAGTGAGATTGTCTGAGTCAGCGTATGTGTGAGGAATTGTCATTGTTTTTTTTTGTTTTTTTGTTTTTGTTTTTTTTTAATCCCCCCTCATTCCTGTGAATTGTTATTGGCGCTTTTCTTTTCTTTTTTTTTTTTTTTTTTTTAAATTGAGGGGTGAAAGTGAAGGTTAACTGAAGATTTCTGTTTTGTCTTTTTGTTTGTGGATAACTGGCTGTTGTGGGCCGTAGTATTTAAATGGCTGTTTTGGTTGTTAGAGGGTTTTTTTTGTAAAGCTGGTAATTTTTATTTTTATTTTTTTGTATAGCTGACTCTTGGGCATTACTTATTGTGCAAACGTGGGCACTTTTGTTCAAGCTGTGATGTGAGGGAAGTTTGTGTTTTGTCCATCACTTGTGGCAGGACTGAAAGTCTTCTACTGAAATTACAGGAGTCAAGAAATGGACCTGTTGCCTTAGTTGGTTGGAAGGGAAAAAAGCCTTTCATTAGGAAAAAAAGACAAACAAGCCGAAAGGCACTATGTCTCTTGTTGATGAATGTTTGGGCTGAGGGAAACAACTTTTATTTTCATCCCTTTATGAATCAGGAGTTCAAGTCCATTGATACTTGATCAGAACTACATAAACACGAAAAACCAGGTGATCAAAGCTGAGCGGCGGGTCTTGAAGGAGTTGGGTTTCTGCGTTCACGTCAAACACCCGCACAAGGTGAGTCGAAAAGTCACACTTTACATTACCCTTCAACTAGACTGGCAGCATTATGACTCAGAAGGGTAGAACCATATCACTGAAGCAATTTTAATAGACTTGTAGATCCTGTTCAAGATGAAACCAGCATGGGTGTATCTGTCGGGGAAATCTGGTCGCAGAAGCAGCTGTGTGAATGCATGCATTATGCACATTGATGTACATTTAATCAGGCTCGAATGTAGCTGTGTTTTTCAAAATTATGCACAAGTAATCCCTAAACCCTCTTATCTTACCCCGGTATCAAGTGCCTTGTCTTTTGCTTTCAGATCATTGTCATGTACCTGCAGGTCCTTGAATGTGAGAAGAATCAAACATTGGTGCAGACAGCCTGGTGAGCACATAAATGTATTCAGTTAGGGGTCTAGACACTCTTTGTGTAGTCAGTCTACAAAATAAGTTTTTACTCTAGTCACCCTGCCCCCTTTTACCCTGATGGACTTGTTTTTCTTCACTCAAACCTGACTCCCCCCCCCCTCTTTTTTTTTTTATTCATGGCTTGAGTCTATAATTTCATGAATGCAGCAAAGAAATGGAGATCTCAGTTTAACTTTGTCCTTTCTCTCTACTCTTTGATTAAAGGGTAGTCCATGATGGTAAGTGTCATAAAGAACCTCTGAACTCTGCTCCTCCAACCACATGACCCCAGGAATCTCCCCCCATTGGCTGCCTGTCTCGAGACGGCCAATCCAGTGAGCGCTCTCTGCCCGAGAATCACTGAAGGGGGGCCTTTCCCATCTGGCAACATCATCTTGTTTTCTTGGGGTTGTCCAAAAGGATTTGTATTTTTTGTTACAAGTAATTTTTTGCGGGGGGGGTGGACAAGGTAGTTCTAGAGTGAATGCTAGCACATTTAATTTAAAGTGTACCTCTTAAGCAAATGGGTATTGTGCAAAGTATTCTGATTTCAGGGTGTATGGTTTTCTTATTTGTAAATAGTTGTGTTTTTTTGTGTGTTCACACTGATGTGGTTTGTAGAAATGTTTTCCAGGGATCGCCATCCTGCTCAGGCTTTGCCTCCGAGGATCCTTTTGGCTATTCCCATTTTCTCAATCTCTGAATGACTTAAATGCAAATCCAGACATCCACACTTAAATGGCTAGATTTAAGTAGGAGATTGGGAGTAAATGTGCATCCGAGCAGTGGGAGCAGTCGTCCGTTTTTGTGAATGGTCAACAAATGGCTAAATGCATCATTGTGCATCACCACTCCACACATACACAGCTGTCTTTCTGTCTGTGTTGGAACGCATTCTAGCCCTTCTCTAGTAACTGTAGAACTGTTTAGGACTGTGATGTCTAGGACTACCCATTCAATCTGGCTTTATCTGGTAATTTTAATCTGACTCTGCAGTCTTGTGCTGCCTGAGTCTGTACTCTGGGTAGCTGCTGCTGTCCTATCTGTGCTTTGGCTCTCCTCTCAACCCATAGCGCATGCTGGTATACGTTGAGTTGCATGTTGTCATCCATACTCGTGTCCACTGCGACCACCTGTTCTTCCGGCCTCCCCATTTCACATTGTGAACCGTGTCGTTTGCTTTTGCCGTTGGACAGTCAATTCATCGTTGCAGGTGACACAGCCTCTTAATGTTTTGGAGGTCTAAGGCAAAAATGGGTGAAATTTGGACGCTTGCGTCGTAGCTCTTGGTAAAACGTCCTGTTTTGCATGCACGCAGTGGTAGTAGTATTGTTTTTAGTTTCCTGCATGTAAAAGTTCTTCATGGCCCACATGAGCTTGTGTTCAGGACCCTCAGTGAACCATTCCAGTGTGAACATGCTTTCCATTTGTCCTGCATGTCTGTGCGAATGCGGAGGCAAGCAGGAATAAAAGACAGAGAAAGAGAGGAAGGGAACGGACAAACCTAAATACGAGACTCCTTAAACATGTCATGAGCGCACTGCATCATGGAGGGTGGAGGGATTTGTCTCTTGTTTTGTGGGAGGGGGACTGAGAGTGGCTGGAGCTCAGGGAAATGTGGCAATGTTGTGGTTCACCTTCTGTGTTGCAGGAACTACATGAACGACAGCTTGCGCACCAATGTGTTTGTGAGATTTCAAGCAGAGACCATCGCGTGTGCTTGTATATATCTCGCGGCTCGAGCTTTGCAGGTACTGCTTGTATTCATCCTCCCCTTTCACCTTTTTCTGTAAGACATTTCCTAGAGAGCTCTGGTATGTTTATATATTTGGAGTGATGGGACATTGTGTGTTTGGATGGAATCTGATACAAACTACATTTGAAAAGTCCATTAACTTATAACTCATGCTTCAGAAGAAACACTGAAATCGATCATCAGTAACACTGGTAACGAGCTGGAAGATTTGAACATGTCTGCCTTTTATTAGAATGTAACCTAAGCAGTTTCAGATTGTTCATCTGATTAATTTTTCTGTAATTGTTCAGATTCCTCTGCCATCTCGGCCACACTGGTACCTGCTGTTTGGAGCAACAGAGGAGGAGATAAAAGACGTCTGTATCACCACCCTGAAGCTGTACACAAGAAAAAAAGTAAGGCTTATTTCTCTTGTCTCCATGGCTATGTAGTATTTCATTGACCATTCCTTACTGCAAAAGTTATATAGGAGGAAGTCAGTCTTGCCACATTTGGCTTGATTCTGGTCAGCATTTACCATTCCCTTGCTTTGCTGATGTCTTGTCTGTGTTCGGTCCCCCAGCCGAACTATGATTTGTTGGAGCGTGAGGTGGAGAAGAGGAAAGTGGCTTTGCAGGAGGCAAAGCTGAAGGCTAAGGGACTGAACCCAGATGGCACGCCTGCTCTTTCCACTCTAGGTGGTTTTTCTCCTGGATCAAAGCCATGTAAGGCCACCAGTCTTCATGTTTATTTTGCTTTATTTAATGAGCACCACTGAGTTAGCTTTGTCTGATGTTTCATTGTGAACAGTGGTGTGAAAAGTGTTTGTGTTAAAGATTAATGTTACTTGTAACAGCTTCCCCTGTGGTGAAGATTGAGGAGAAATCGCCAAACCCTCAGGTTGTGAAGACTGTGAAGAAAGAATCTGAGGATCGGCCCCAGGGCTCTAAGAGTCCTCACAACGGGTGAATACTTTAACTAAGATGTTTTTCTGGCACATCTTTGTCGACTTTGAGGAGCTTAAAGAACATTGCATTGTTCTGAAATGTGACATACACTTGTGATGTGGTAGTAGGCTTAAGTGTTCCTGTCTTCTTTCCAGGCTCAGGAAGGAGAGTAAACTAGTTCGGAACAGCAGGAGCGGGAGTCGTTCTCGTTCCAGAACTCGTTCACGGTCCAGGTCACGCTCTGCTAGGCGACAGTAAGTATTTTTTTTCTCCACACTAATGCTTTTCTTGCCCACATCATTTCTATGAAGGACTTATGGAAACCCATCATTAAAGGCGCTTTTAAAGGCACTCAAACCCAGAGCTCATTAAAGGCACTTTTCCTTAGGTATATAGGAACCATACTGTACCTAAACTAAACTGCCGTGGCACAGAAGTTTTGATTTTGGAATCTCAGCCCGGATTCTGTTTTCCCCCTCTGCGTTGTTCAGCCATATGATGAAAACCTAACCCAGCTAACTTGTTAGCAATGTCCTAGTACACCTGTGCAGACAGTAAAAAAAAAAATAAAAAAAATTGCCACTTTCCACCGGTTTAACATTTTTTTGATCAATCAGAAAGCAGTGATGCAGTCAGCTCGGCTTCGGCCTGCTTTTGGCCCTGCCGTCAAGTGGCTTAGGTTCGGGTTGCTTTATTTGTAATGGAAAACATTTGTTTGTGGTACAGTGTGCTTCCTTGTGTCCTTGGAAAAAGGCAAACCGTAAGGCCTCTTCAGCTTGATCTTCAGTGAACAGCATAGACAGTCTTGACTGACTTCTGCTTTAGTTACATCTGCATATTCTTGGCTTGATATTTAAAATGGCTTTTCTTTTCCTCTTAGTTACAACAACCGCCGCAGTCGCTCAGGCTCTTACAGCTCGCGCTCGCGAAGTCACTCACACAGCCGCAGCCCATCACCACGACGACATGCCAACCATGGTCCCCCTTCTCCTCTCCTGCCACACTTAAAGTCCAAGCAGCGCTCGGATGAACTGAAGCTCCACAGTCGCCACAGCCACAAGAGGAAGCGCTCACGCTCAGGCAGCAAACCTCGGGAACGTGAGAGAGAGCGGGACAGAGAAAGGGAGAGAGAGCGCGCCTCGTCTGACCTGAGCTCCAAAAAGCACCGGCATGAGAGGGGCAGCGGCAGTGGGGGGCACCACAGAGACCGACGGGAACGATCACGGTCGTACGAACGCTCGCACAAGAGCAAACACCACAGCAGCAGCCACTCGAGCCACAGCCGCCATCGACGTTAAGACTCGGGCTGTTTCCGTGTCTCTGTGCGTGTTTGGGTTTGTGCGTTGAGCAATCAGAGTTGAAATAAGATCGATTCTGACTACAATTTTTTTTTCTACAATTTTTTTTGAAAATCTTTTAGTTCAAATGTAAAGTGAAAGGCTTGAAATACATATTTACAGTGTAAAGAGTTTAAATGCTGACGTATTGCAAAGAATGCTTTGATTTATAAAAGCATCCTTTTGTTGAAAGTGTGTGGGGAGGGGAGGGAAATGTTACTAATTTAAACATGCTTTCAGGAGATACATCCAATACTTTGCACGGGTATAGTTATATTTACCGAAAACCGTTTGCTCTACAGACAAAAAAGCAGTTTCCTTGAGACAGGCTGTATTTTTTTACAGGATGCAGACTTTTTCTTTTTTTTTTCCCCCCTCCAATTGTGGTGACTTTGTGACACTGGTTTTAGTCTGCACGTGTTCATGTCGGATTTTTACTCAATAAAAAAGTGACCTATTCCAATTGCAAACTTTACCTTAGTGTGTCTGCTCTCTGCAGTAAAGTGAGAAATTTTTCAGTTTACTGCAAATGGTTTTGGGGTAAATTTGCAGTATTCACTGCAAGTTTAAATGCTGACGTATTCACTGCAAATTTAATGACTACAGTGGTTGTTTCATTTCAGAAGATCTCGGACCACCTGCTGGTTCAGTTTCACTGTTGTAACATACTATCAAATTACATCACCACCGGAGCTTGTCTAGAAGAGTATGAACTACATGGTTATCTGTTGCAACAAATGCTCTTATTTAATGTGACTTCAAATGGTTTACCAGATAATTTACTTAAATTGCACCAGCTGGAACACTGGAAGTATTAATTAGGCTGTTGACTGTTTCTCAGCCTTGATCCTGGACATTTTAGTTTTTCTGTACTTGATCATCTTTGAGGGCTCATTTAACGAGCTGATTAGATGAAGCAGTGAAAACAGGGCACCATACCTCCAGTTGAGACTGGTTTATAGTTGTGGAAATTTATAATCACAGTATTAATTTCTTGGTCTCAGTGTATTTGTCAGACAAATTTACAAACTTTAAAAAGCCCTAAAAACTAATGCAGCATCCCAGCTTTCAATCTAAAGGTCATAGTTGAAGACTACAGTTTGAAAACAAAAAAAGCCACATGCTGATGAAAACGGGATCTGTCAGCCTAAATTCTTGTCATATACACTATATGGCCAAATGTATTGGGGGACACACGACATCAATGCAGCTCATAAATGCTCTACAAAAATAAAAGGCACAATTTCCCACAGAAACACTCCAAAATCTTGTGGAAAGCCTTCCAAGAAGCGTGGAAGCTGTTGTAACTGCAAGGGGGGGGGACCAACTCCATATGCAAGTCTTATGTGGTTGAATGCAATGTCATCTAAGGCCCTGTTGGTGTAATGGTTAGGTGTCCCAATACTTTTGTCAATGTAGTGTGCTTACACGATTCTCAGGACCCCAAGCTTGTTGCTGGATTTTGCTTCTAGGATTAATCCATTTCAATATTAAAAACATTCATGCTGGTCCAACCCCCAGCCTACAGTGGAGTTATGAATTGTGCAAAAAGGGTGGCCATTCACTAAATGTAGTTGATTTGGCAAGGCATGTTTTTTGTCTGGGTTTTGCTGTAGCTAATGTGGCGAAAGAGTACTGGAAGTACTCCATGTACACAACCAAACATGGCTATTAATTAAGGTTCCTCTGATCATCCCAAATTTTCATTCAAACTTAACTAGTCTTTTTACTATTTTGGCACATTATAATGTAAATGTTATTGCTGGACTGATGCCAATTACATTGTGCATTCTTTGGCACATTATAGTGTAAATGTTATGGTTTGAGTGATGCTAATTAGGTTACACATACATCATAACATATAATGAGAAGAGACTGAGTATGCTGTGAGATGGATGTTAAAGATGGAGCTGCCAGGGAAGGGCCTAGTAGGGGGTTGATGGGTGTGGTGAGGGAGGACATGCAGGCAGTAGGTGTAAGAGAGGAAGATGCAGAGGATAGAAGGAAATGCAGATCTGAACTCAAGGCTCTACTTGGTGACGTCTTTTAATAGAACCAAAACACGTTTTTGTCTTTTCAAGGACACTTTGAAGTGGGTAGTTGTGAGTTGTTTTTTTAATTAAACTCCACATTTCCAAGTCCTTTTTCTATGCTGTAGGGATAAATAGGCCTTAGCCGCTTTTAAATAAATGTAGTACCTCTTTAATTAAGATAAGATAACTCCTTTCCCTATAGCAGTAGATAGATCAAAAGAAAGTACAAGCAGCATAATTTATAAAAACTATAAAACTATACAACAATGTGTATATACACACACACACACACACACACACACACACACACAGAGTAAACCCCCAAAATTTGCTGGGGTTATGTTCCAAGAGCACCCCCGAATTGTGAAAAACTGCAAATTTGTGATGTGGTAAAGAAATTCCTATTTTCATAGGGTAAACCCTGTTACACTGAACTGATTTCTCCTGCAGTGCTAGAACGTAAAAGACCAATGTTACCCCTATATATACTGTACTGTAATTCATGCAAGTGGGTTTTCTTTGGTATGTGCTGTCCTTTTTTTGGTATTAGCAAAGAAATTATTAGAGTATTATTTACAGTAGTAAGAAGAACAAACAAGAAAAAAACGAAATAAGAAGAAGAACAAAACGAACACAAGAACACTCAGCAAAACACTCGACATAGCTCCAGGTCGGAAACTGTTATGATGCAGAAAAAGCAAAAAGATATATGGAGGATATCTGCGGTTTCCGCGAATTATTAGTTAGGTTCTAAAAAAAATGATCATGACCGACTGAAGCCGCGAACTCTGAACTGAGGTTTACTGTATGTG
>JBBIGA010000018.1:19425259-19435943 GCA_037576975.1 Alestes dentex | reverse complement strand
GTTCCTTTCGGGGGGTTTGCCCCCCCCCCCCCCCCCCCCCCCGTATAATTAGCTGGTGGTCCGCAGGCAGAGGGGCTTCGCAGGTCCTTTCAGGATCATTCATTTGGTTTCATGTATCTGAAAAAAAGCTGTTCACTCTAGGATCCATGTCCTACATTCTTCTGCACAGATATTTAGGTGGTTTTATCGAGCAAAACCAGCGCTCAGTTTTCTAGCCAGTATTACTTTAGCGTGAATAGAAGGGCTAAACTGATGCAGCACTTATATTTAACACTGATTTTTGTGACATCAAAATTCAATTAATTCAAGAGGCAGGCAACTGTTTTCATCTTGGTTTCCATCCAGATTGTTTGGGCGAGGAAGTATCTGTTTTGAAACTTTAGCGTTTGCCTACTATCAACTTCTCTGTATTTCTGTGATGGGAGAAAAATGTGTTTCCCATGTTACGGATCCTTTAACTCCATTTAAAGCCCAACACTCACAAAAGCCTCGCTAGTGTATTGTTGTACCGTTGCAGTGAACAGGCATTGTTCTGACATTTAGACTAATAAACCCCAGGACACCCGAACCTGCAACATTTTCAACACCCCCACAAAATCAGAAACCCAGATAGTAGACATAAGGAGCGTCTGGCATAACGCTGCACGCACCAGATTCATTTCTGAGATTACTGTTGAGAACCACTCCTAGTATCTGGCACCGTTCCCTGTTCCTCAAATGAACTTCACTGCAACGACTATGGGTGGGAATCAAAACCCGGTTCCGATTTAGAACCGGTTCTCATTTTGCGAAGCACCGGAATCGTTTACCTCCAGTGTTATCGGTTCCTCTAGCGATTCTTTCAGACTTTTTCCTGCATCATGACACGCGATGTCACACTCCGCAACTCGAAATATCATGGAGCGGAGAGAGCTGTCTGTGGCGTGATTGCATTTGTAACCAGTGCAGTGCCGTTTTAACTTGCAAGGGTGGTAACACCAGCAACACGTTAAAACATTTGAGGTCTTAACACAGCATTAAAATTTAAGAATGCCACGTGTTCGATTCTCAGCGCTCGAGTGCAAGCTTCGTGGTTTCCACAGACGAGGGTAACTTTAACTGCAGTGCCACTTAATATCAATACTAATTTATTTTTATAATTATGTTTTCATATTTGGACCATATTATGTACTGTTTAAAGGAAGATAAGTGCATAGTTTATTGTTCAAGTGTTTATATTTACCATGTAAAGGACAAGATTGAGTTCTGACATCTAATAAAACAGCTGCTTTCGAAGCTAAAAATGGCCTGTGGGTACTTTTTTTAATGTAAATATGTAGCTAACCAGGTCTTATTACCTGTCCACAAAATTATGATTGGTTAAAAAAATATTTGTTTTATACTGTTGTTGCCTTCTCAGCCTCGGCTTTAGCGGCTGCTAGCCAGGCGTTTTTGGCTCGTTACTCTCGGCCACAGAGCGGGTCCAAAATGAGACTGTTGCGGGGTGCAGGGTCTGTTTTTTCTTCCCTCGGAACGGGAGCATTTATTTACTGTCTCCAAAAAGAACATTAGAGTGGCGAGAGTCACTCACAGACAGAGCAGCCATATAAAACTCTGAACTCTCCCTGACAGACTACATCTCCCAGCCTCCCTAGAGGCTCAATTGCCCAGAATGCAAAGTTTCTTAAGGCAACAGGCTCATCCTGTAACACTGTTTAGGAATCGATAATGGAATTGATAAGGAATTGGATCGATAAGAAGAATCGTTAATGACACTGACATCAATAATTTCTTATCGATTCCCATCCCTAGCCACGACGGTCTCATTGTTTCACAAACAGCACGTTCATCAGCCGGGGTCACTAATGCCGTCCATTCTGCCACGTTCTGTCATTAGAACCCAGTGACCCACAGCTGATTGACTCGACTAACTCTCTGCTGGTCTTCCGCCAATCAAATTAGGAAACAGAATCAAAACTTGCAGGTTCACTTTGCTGCACGAGTAGCTCCTGGTTTGTGTGTGTTAATTCTAAGAGATTTAGACATATATCACTGCTTTTTGATATTGTACTATAATTTGAGCTTCTGAATATATCACCATTTGGACTGGCTTTGAACCAGTCTCCAAGTGTGACGAGCATCCTCAGAGGACAGTATAGGTGTGTGTATTCAGAGCACAGGAGTGATAAGAAATGCTGGGCAGAGTTTACTTGATATTTTTACAGGCTAATCCAGTCTTACTTGTTTATCTTCAAATGTTCTCTAGCCTAGTAACTTCTACCCAGTTGTGGCACCAGGGCTGCAGTTTAGGAAAACTCATGAGTGGCACAAGCATCCACCACTATCAGGTTTCTGTCACGCATCAACCTCAGAAGAATCAAAAAACTGAAACGGACATACACAAATCAACAGAAAACTCACTTTGCCGAATTACCAACAATATCTATTACAACGTTCATATGCTTGAGTTTTTTCTGTATTGTTCTGGCATTTATACCCTCAGAGTAAATGATCATCTTTCTTCATCAGATAACTGTGTAGAGCTGACAGGTTTATAAATACACTTTTTTATAAACGCTTATCTGTTCACTCGCCTACCAAGATCGTTTATAAATAAAACTCATTTCCATCAAAATATGTTCCAGCATCATTACTGAAGAACAGAAGTGCAAGGTTCCGTGGACGGACCGACCGTGACAGTGTTCATTCTATGATTGTTTTCTGTGACTGACCGATGGGGGCTGCATAGGTGTGTTTATTCAGACAATGAGATTAATTAGACCATGCTTATGCAGAGTTTGCTTGTTTTGTAGTTTCTTCCAGGCGAATAAACGTATTCGCTGTTCCTGGCTGGCGTACAGCGCTCTGCAGCCTGGCACAGTCCTGCAGCTGATGGACAGATCACACGGATGAGTAAAGTCAAACAAGCCGCTAGAAAGTGCGTGCGCATGATGAGAGCAGCAGCGAGCGATAATTCACAAACATCTCATGCATATTTAGATAACAGACTAATTTGCCATGGAGAGAAAATGATGCAGGACTTCAAGGGTTTTTGTTCTAGCCGGAAGATCCAGTGACTTTAGAGGAACATAAATACCACGTAGTATAAGATGACAAAATAAGCACATAAACTCATCATCCACACCTACCCTTAAACTTACAGTAACTGGCCACTTTATTGGAAACGCCTCCCTTAGACTTTCACTCCCTGGCCACTTTATTGGAAACGCCTCCCTTAGACTTTCACTCCCTGGCCACTTTATTAGAAACAGCTCCCTTAGACTTTAATTCACTGACCACTACATGAGCATCACCACATCACCAACCTTATAGGTCCGCTATAGAGGTGTACGTGTAAGGACCCCCACCCCTTTCATCATCAGTGTCTGACCACAGGACTCTCCTTGACCCGATTTTAGTTGTGTGGTGGACCTTCCTCAGGACCACAGCTGGGTTGCTGGGGTTGTTACAAACATTAGTGTCACTGATAGGTTGAAAAAGGTCTACCAGCCAAAAATATCCCACCAACAGCATCCCTGTGGTCAGAGCTGGGCTAGAGGCCCTTCAGCACACGGCATACAAAACTCTACCTGAACACAAGCAAGGCATTTCTAATAAACAGGCTAAGATTTCATCAGAACGAACTCAGTTCAAATCTGAATCACACACATATTTTGAGACAGCAGGGTGCCGTTACCTACCCTAACCGCTCACTCCGTCCATTCTGTGAGCTCCATTTCAACCCATTTCACACAGCTGGGGGGAAAACCCGCCCGTTAGATGAAGTGAATACGCTTCTGACATCCGCTTCCCTGTTTAAAGAGTTTAATCTCAATATTTGGTCGCCTTTCCTCCCTCTGAGAGACACTTTCTAGGATGCGAAAGTGGAAAGTAATGAGACTATGGATCCCTGAAAGCTAGTGTGTAATTGGGATGGGCATATTCAATCAAAGCAGGGCCTCGTTCAATTTCCGGCCGCCCGGCCGGCAGAGCCGCCGTTCGCCCTGACGGACAGGAATTGATTTAAAAGGGAGAAACTCTGGCTATTTGGCCGACATAAAAGAGCACCCATAACCATACAACTGTGATTAAGTTCACTTAGTTTATATTGCCCCCAAAAGGGGGAGATACTAATGTTTACAAAGAATATGGCAGCGTGAGGAGTAACAGTCGCGACCGGCTGGAACATCTCCACTACTGGCGCCGCAGCCGTAAACCCGCAGCGCGAACAACCGCACGACTGCTGCTGCAGTAATTATCACTCATTTTAACCGAAAAACTGTAGAGTAGATGTTCCATGGACCATGAAACATGTTTTCGATTGGTTTTTGAGTAGTGGGGCCACACACACACACACACACACAAACAGAAACACAAACACACACACACACACACACTGCCATAAACAAATAATACAAATAATGCCTGCTTGATGTTATATAAGATACAAAATAATTTCTCACCACTTAAGCTATCCATTAAGTTCCTAAAGAGCTGGAGCAGAAATAAAGTTGATTGTAAAGACAAGTAAAGCTAGTTTTTACATATTGATTTGGATTTAGACCCAGCAGGGCTGTACATTCTAACCATTTTTATGGACCAGGATAGTAAATTCTGATTGGTAATGTGTATACTGGATCATTTCGTTCAATGCAGGGATGCAGGAAGATGTTTTAGAGTAGGGGAGCAGAACTATAAGCACTATATATTGTGATTTATTTCTTTTTTTTCTATTCAAATTCATTGGAGAATTTGTAGAAGGTGTTATGATGTGCAGAATTCTACAGACATACTGGCACACAGATCAGGTCTTAATACTTCTGGACAAACTGCAGCAACCAAGAACCTTTTGAAGATATAAAGAAATTGAACAGCTTTTAATGGTCCTGTACCAGTTTAAGACCTCCTAGAAATGTAATATTACTGTAAGTCCCCTGCTGTCCTTTCAAACAGCGCCTGAAGACCCATATCCAGAATAACCAGCCCTAAACTAACATAAAAAACTTCAGAACGAACATAAAAACTGTTCCGTGTCTTCTCTGCGTGATCTGATGAGGTCCTGGTGGAGTATTAACTTCAGCTTCTAGCAGCTCTAATGAAAGTCTGGATTTACGGATGTGAGGCTCATCGCGAACATCACTCTAGTTAAGAACTTCCGACAAATTATGTAAATGTAAATGTAAGATTATTTGGAGGTTCTTTATACTTTCAAAATTTGCACAGTTCAAAAATGGAACCATCCACCGAATGATTCTTCACAAATGGTTCTTCAATCGCTTCAACTCTTGGTAACACTTCAGTGTAGGGCAGCATTCTTAAAGCTACATGACTCATACCTGTGCAGGACTTCTGATTTTATCCTATTTCGACATTTATTAAGACCTTTTCAAACAAGTGTCAAGTCAAGTTTATTTATATAGCACACCATCATACACAATGTGTTTTACAGGAATAGAGTAAAAAACAAAATAGAAAAAATAAAGAAATAGAAGAAATAAAGAAATACGTAAAAAAAATCAATAAGAAGACCGAGAGTGCAATAGAAGTGCTGATATTTGAACACTTTCTGGAGTGAAACTGACAAAAGCAGTCTTCATATCCCTAGTTTTGATGTCATTTTGTAACCTTTACAGATTATTACAACTACAAATTACAGATATACAGTTACAATTACACTGATTGTTAGTACTGAGTGAAACTCCAGCCATTAATGAATCCATTGTGTATATTCAGTTAATTGAGCACCGTTTTGGTTTGTTTTGGGGCGTTCTTTTTTGTACATGTTTGTGTGTGAATCATGCAGGAGTGACTTACACATGGGTTTCTGAGGCGTGACTTTACTGTGTCTCCACCTGAGTGTGTGGCGAACATGGCATCAGTCTTTAACGGTGCAGTCTGAATAACCGGCGGCGTGAAGGAGTTTCCCACTGCTCTGGGGAGCTAGCTAACCAGCACAGTTTATACAAAATTTTAAAAAAATTGCTGAGAGAATGCAGGCATTTATTCTGAGCACTCGTAAGCAAGTTCTCAAAGTAAATTTTAATGGCACTTTCTTCTATCGCACTCTCACACTGAGCTCCACTGCTGGACTTCATGGTCCTCACACTTTTATTTACATCTAGTATGTATTTGCATTAATAACAGAGTTTTTGGCAGATAGTTTAGTTCGAATAATCAGAACCACAAGCGTTTATGAAGTATATGTGGTTTGATCACTGCCTCTAAAGTATCAGATAAGTACATCATTGTACGCTGAAATATTCTCTAAACTGCCTCTTCTTATGGCTGTTATCAGTTTTTGACAGTTCTGCCTCTGCCAGATGTTGGTAAATGAGGCGTTTTACAAATGTAGCAAACACATTTGGTGAAAATCAGTTGAGTAATGAGTAAGTTATGTCTGATTTTATCCTGAGAATGCATCATGTCTCAATACACACGTTCTTGTTTTCGACTGTGATGTTTCAGTAGGGTGGACGTGGAGAACAGCAGCCAGCGTGGCATCTGTGGAAACGACATGTTTCGTGTTTGTACAAACGACATGTTTTAAATCTGTCCATTCTCCTCAAACTGTCACAGCCGGCTCAGGAGTGCCACACCCCCGGCCTTCAGGGTCACCGGAGTACTGAGCCTGGGCTTCCCCCTCCCTTTCAGGGCAGCGTGGGATCTCCCTGTCTGTGATCATGTTCACTTGTGTCTTGTTTCAGTTCATTATTTAAGCCCAGGTCAACCCAGACAGCAAAGACTGTTCACTCCTGTCTACCGGATGGTTGTCCCAGTGCGTTCTTGGTGGCGTGGGGAACCGCTGATGCTGGGGAGCCTAAAAACACACCCAGGAACGACTGAAACATCACAGTTCAAAAACACCAAACAAAACCACGGGCTCCCTAGTATTTTTCTCATTTTCCACATTCTCTCTCTGTTCTGTCTCTCCTTTACTCACTGGAGAGCCCACGTTATAAAGAGTCCTGGCTCCTCCCCTGATGCCATTCACCTGGCCCTCGTCGAGGGCGGAGCCCCGTGCTCAGTTCTGGGGCCACGTGCCGGCAGCTCCGCCTCCTCATCTCACAGTGTGTTTGTGTTTTACATGTTTAGGTTTAAGTCAGCATCTGAAACCTTACATGCTCACAAAAGGAGAATCAGGACTGTATCACTGGAATCCAGCTCACAGAGTGTGTGCACTTTTGGGAAGCATAAAGTGGGTTCACAGAGGACTGTTTGAGTTGTGTTCTTGTTTTCTTTGTTCTGGACATCTTGGGGGAAAAAAAACAGCAACAAAGGTGTCCCTGAAAGTGGCTCACTCTCTCTCTATGTTCAGCAGAATCTTTAAAAACCTCCTGAAGGCCCCTCTATTCAGAGAGCATCTCCTCTCTGGATCTACCTTCTTGCGCTACTTCCTACATAAAGATTTCAGCAAACCAGAGGTGCCGGAGCACATCCCAGCGGTCACAGAGCGAAAGGAATGGAATTACAGTACATGATTACAAGATTGTTGTATCTTATTGATATTTATTACATACAGCAACAAAATCTACACCCCATGCTGTGTTCCACTTCGCATACGAAACTGACTCAGCCCTGAGGGTCCACTGACCCCGCACCGCCCCTGCTTGCATGTCCTTGCTTCATGTTCTCCACTGATCACTTTCATGAATGTTCTAATGTTCTGTTCACTCGGTGTAAACGCGTTTCCTTTGTGCTGTTGCTAAAGACAATGATTGGCTCCAGCAGTGTGAAGCGGCGGCGTCCTGCACGGCATCCTTTTCACTCCATTAGAATTTCCTAAAGGGAGCAGCACTGTTTTCACACGTTTTACATATCGCTTTCATATGATGATGATAATCCACTCCCCTGCCAGTTGAGGCCCCGCGCTTTCATTGTTCTCCTTTTGTTCAAAGCTGCGGATTTGCAAGAGACACGTCTATTTTTGTCTCTTGCCGTCTAGACTCTGATGCAATTAATCAATATGCCTCTTTTAAGGCTCTCAGCCTCCCCCGTTTCCAGAACGCCTCCGTGCGTATTTACCACTCGTTAACAAGACACAGCATAAACCAGAGTGGATGCTCGAGAACGCTTCCAAATTGTAAACCCATGTACAGGACGCTGTATTACAGGCCACGGGCGCTTCAGAAATCATGTAAAAGCGAAAGCAATCACGTAGCCAGACAACATGGAAGAGATGGATTCGGTGCCCGGTGGTGTAAATCGCCCTACAGGTTTGGTTTTTTTTTTTCTGAGATGATCTATGATGATTTCTCCATCGTTCTTAATAACATCCCCAACCCCCCCCAGGCTGCTGAGGGGATTCAGATGAAATGTTAATTTGATGCCATGTGCGATGGTGGGTAAACAGAAGCCCGACACAGGAAACACATTAGTCTATCAGGGGAGGTTTACTCACTGCTCCCTCCAGTTAAAGACCCTTGGCAACACATGTCTTCAGGTCTGGGGAGAAATGGAGAAACGTGTGGAGTTCGCCACAGCAGACAGATTGGATTTGTCCAGCTCGTACCTCCTGAGAAAATGAGCCAGAATGTCATGAGCGAGTTCGTGTTGGACTTGATTTGTTTTTTGTTTTTTGTTTTTTTTCTGCCTGTAAAGACCACTTAGGCCCAACTCGCCTTTAAAAAAATGCATTTTAAATCAATTTCAGTCTTTTCATGACTGGATTAGTGTGAAATCTCAAGGGTTTTTTTTCTCATTATCCTCAGCGCCCACGTTCTGTGCAGCATGAGTCGACACCTGCATACAGATCATGATGCTGTACGGTGATGCACTGAGCGAAGCACCGTCTCTCACAACTGCACCTTTGACAAGCAGTTGCTATGCTGCCTGGGTGAAGAATCCATTTTCATTTGTTCAGAGCCCGGGGCGATAAGCCTCTGCACCGCGGCGCTGCCCGCAGTCTGCATGTCACTCCCACTCCCCAAATACACGTCTGTAAAGAGAACAAAGGCGAGAGGGCACGGGCGGAAACCGCGCGCTGGAGGTCGGGCCGGGGTTACGGAAGGGCAAGCAATTACCAGTGCAGGGATGATGGGAAAACTCAGAAAGTCTCTTACGTACCCTGCAGTCTCTCTGGTCCGGCTTCAGACCTATATAAAACTACAGCACGCCCACTCACCTGCCTGCGCCGGAACACAGCCTGCCAGCCCTCCCGAACACTTCAGACCCGCAACTAATTCCCATTTGTGCTCAGAATTATGGCAATGTTTCATATATATATATATATGTGTGTGTGTGTACATGTATATATATAGATCCATATGCGTACACATAGATTGGACATTATTTTATATGATATTGTTCAGTATATTGTTCATTGTGTCTTTACATCTTGTTGTTGTTTTATACTGTTGTACCTGAGAGACACCATCAACCGGAATCAAATTCCTTGTGTGTATTCACACACATACTTGGCCAATAAATGTGATTCTGATTCTGATTCTGACAGTGTAGCACGTTCCTATATACATTACGTTTTTGAGAGCCTCAGGTTTGAGGAAACATTCGCTAAGGTGTTTATAATTGCACAGTTTAAAGGTAATCATTGATTCAAATGTATGTTCCTGATGAGCAAGCTGAGGCATTACTGCGCAATTTGAATGATAAACAGGGAATCCGGACATCATTATATTTTGCCGTCTGAATGTTCTCCACAAGTGGAGCTTCTGGAACACGTCACTTCCTCTCTTTACTGGAACACCCCACCAAGAGGGTGTCACTGTTTTGCATTAGCAGAAATTACATGCAGATGAAGTAAAACTGAATGCTTTCTGTTGTATTTTGTTTCATTTACAGCATTTATCAGACACTTTTATGCAAAGTGAATTCCGTTCCCTAACTACAGGGGGCAGTCTCCCTGGAGCTACTTGGGGTTAAGGGTCTTGCTCAGGAACCCAGTGGTGGTGTGCTGAAGGTAGGATTCAAACCCATGACCTCTTGGTCCGGAGGCAGGTATCCTACCCTCTAGACCACCACCATCCCACCATTTTGTATATTATTAATATAAATAACTACTATAATCAATAGTAGTGACAGCCCCAGTATACACTCACACAGGTGATGTGAGTTACATTGATATTCTCATTACACTGGCACCGTTGTGCAGGGTGAGCAGCTCGGGAACAGTCGGTTCCTGTAAAACACTGGTCCAAGGAAGGACCACTGGTGAACTGGTGAAAGGGTTAAAGGGGCCTAATGGGTAGTGAAGGCCAGGCTGTTTGGTTTGATTCCATAGATGAACTGCTGTAGCACAAACTGCTGAAAAAGCTGAAGCTGGCTCTGACAGAAAGGAGTCCAAAATTGCCCCCTCTGTCACACACCCACACAATAACCTGTGCAATAACCTGCTGCTACTCAGATGTACAATTTCTTACTGGGTTTAAATAATTGTCATTATGTGCAATATTACCTTATTATTATGTGCAATAGTCTTACCATGTGCAATTTTCTTATTAAAAATCATTATTTATATATATACATATATATATAAATATATGTATATATATTTATATTTAAATCTAGTGACTTCCATTCCCTAACTACAGGGGGCAGTGTCCCTGGAGCAACTTGGGGTTAAAGGTCTTGCTCAGGAGCCCATTGGTGGTATGTATGCTGAAGGTAGGATTCGAACCCATGACCTCTTGGTTTAGAGGTAAGTATCCTACACATTAGGGCACCACCACCCCATGAATATGTACATATA
>JBBIGA010000018.1:19129641-19139752 GCA_037576975.1 Alestes dentex | reverse complement strand
GAGCCATGTAGAGATACCACATAAGATATATATATATATATATATAGATATATATAAAATATGTAAGTGTAGGTTTTCTAAAAACTAAGTAAAAAAAAATGTGTTCGATACATTTTCATTCATTCATGTCAAAGTGCTGCATATATGATTCAAGCAGATTTTTATGATTTTAATGCTTCATTTTTAGTGCGTTTCCCAGACAGCCAAGCCATTCAAACTCACCTGAGGACTCAAGTGACATTTAGATAGGTTGGAAATAATATGTTACACCGTTACATGGATATGGAAAATATCTCAGCCATTATTTCCCATCCCTTTATTATTCGGGATTATAGACTTCTAAAGGCGTGTGACTGTACAGTAGATGGATTTGTTGGGGTGCAGTAGAGGCGTCTGCACTGAAAGTGCTGCTAATAAAACTCGGTGTCTTCTGGCCATTATGCGCCAGTATCCAGCTGCCAGGAGTGAGGAGTACGCAGCATAACTCTCCCTAAGCAAGCCTTATTACTGCTGCTCTGCCTGCCTAATGGCCGCTTAACGCAGTAAACTCTGCCGCGGGCGGCGTGAGGGGGTGGAGCGTGTGCGTGAGAGAGGAGGTTAGTGGAGAAATTGGAGGTGACATGAGGCTATTTACTGAGAACTACAGGTAATGGGGTGTATGGAATATAACACCATCGGCTGTTGATCTAATTTAGACCGAGGGAACGAGAGAGGAATGGGGAGGTGGAATGTGAATGACAGATAAATGAAGCAGTAATAAATATCACCACCGTAAAAACGTGTTTAATGAGTAGAGAGCAGATTTTCTTCCGCAAGTCGTTTGAATGCTGCTATATCTGCAGTCCTGAGATCACACGGCCGGAAGTCATTCGTTTTGCTGGGCCACACAAAGCCACGTGGCGCCAGACGACAAAACTTTATGCAAATGAGCAGCTACAGAGTCGAGCAACAGCCAGGCAGAGGGCCGAGGTCTTTCTGTTACACAGCAAAAACCCCTGATCTAACCAAGACTTGCAATCTTATTTCTAGCCTAAAAGTCTTCTTTGTGTTGTTTTGAGAATAATATACTATACAAGAGCAGATTTGTAAGATTATTAAGTTTGTTTTAAGATATTTTTTCCTATTTCAAGAAATCTCAGACTAGAAACAAGTGAAATTATCTGCCAGTGCAGGAAGATATTTACACTCGGTAAGATTTCTTGTAATAGGAAAAAAAATATCTTAAAACAATCGAAATAATCTTACAAAATCTGCTCTTATATAGTATGTTATTCTCAAAACAAGATCAAGAAGACCTTTTAGGTTAGAAATAAGATTGCAAGTCTTGGTTAGATCAGGAGTTTTTGCTGTGTATATTCTTAGAAATTAGAATCAGAATCAGAAAACGTCATTCATCCCGAAGGAAATTGCTTATATGAGCTGTACAGTTATACAGAGACAAAAAGAACCATATAAAATATAAAGCCCAAATAAATTCAGTACAATGCTCAATATGAAATTCTCTATGCTATATACACAAATACTGGGATATTAATACTTAACTTACAGTTAAGTGAATTTCTAGTCGCACTAATAGTGGTCTGTTATTGCTGTAATAGAGATCAGAATCAGAATCAGAATCAGAAAACTTTATTTATCCCGGAGGAAATTGTTTCCTCCGGGATAAATAAAGATCAGTAGTAGATCAGTAATGTTTACGTAAGCGGTCGTATTTCACATGGTAAGACGATTGCATGTAATAATAATAAGATACTGCACATAATGAAATGATCTATACTGTAAGGCTATATATTAGTACTTTAGTTCCCATTTGCTGATGCTACTTTCCGTGATGAAACATTCGTTTTCGAAGCAAGATCACACTATTTATAATAAAACAAAGTTCTTCCAAAACACATTTTCCAGCAGGAACGCACCTGACTTGTGGGTTAATGTATACTGGGCAATATACAGTCACCCTTCTCTGCATGAATAATGAAGAACACAGACAAATGGATGTTATGTTTTGTACAGAAAGTGACACAATTTAACATGAACTGAGACTTGTTTATTTATTCCGATTATTTTTGTAGAAAATACTTACTGTTGTGTATCATTTTATATGAAACCTGTAAGATTTAAACTGCTTTTATTCATGAATAATAGGTTGTAATTTCCCACTGAACCAATTCAGGACTTCTTTGTGCATAAATGCTAAATAGACACATTTTAGGACACATTGCTGCCTCAGCTTGTGCTTGAAAAAGTAAAGAGGGGTAAGAAAACAATGTATCGTGGAACACATAAAGCCTATGGTTTCCAAAAAGAATAAACAGTTATTCAATATTGTACTCAAGAAAAAAAGAAAGCCGTTGTTGCCAAAGGACAGTAAAGGGTCAGTAGGGACTTCCTTCAGGAAAGTACTAGCAGCTCCACCGTGAGAATATTAGAGAACACGTAAATACAACAAATACACAGAAACATAGAAACGCGACTCTCGAATTTAAACGTCCCCCCAGGAGCTGCGGACAGAAATCAAAGCATCCTAAACAGGGTTCACTCACTCGATCTGAATCGCTACAGACCGCAGTGACATGTGCGCGGTGTGTGCAAAAGTTTTGATACCCTTGGTTAAACTACACGCTTTGTGGATTTTTTAAGTGTGTGAGTAAATAAGTACACACAGTCCACAGAGTCACGATTTCTTCACATTTAGACGCAGTGTTACTTTATTTTCTCAGCATTTTCATCTCGTGTCTTGGATGCTCTTCTGCTCCATTCTTTTAAAGGCTACTAGCACCCAGTGCTAAAGTGTTATTACCCATTAATCAACATGACATTTAGATACATAATACACACACGCTTTTAGAACCGTTCACATCTACGCGTGCTGAACAGCTTGTCGTAGCTGATCGATTACATTTGGGATACAGGAGGCAATTGTGTGTTTATTATTATTATTATTATTATTATTATTATTATTATTATTATTATTATTATCATCATCATTCGCTGATAAACTGTAGGACAAGACTGGTATTGGTATATACCAGTACTTTGTTGTTTTTTTATATTGATCAGTGTTATAATTTATCATTGTTGATGCATATTCAATCACCCCAAGTCTCTGTTAATATTACATTACGTGGATCAGACTGGGCAGGCAGAAATGTATTTTGTTCTGATGTTTAGATGAAGTATGCCTAGATTTTTCATTTCCTAAAACTAGTAAAAAGTTTAAAGAAGATCAAGCTTGGTAATAGTGAGGTAGCGGAGGAGGCTCGAGGTTGTTCAGGTTTATTAAATTATTAAAAGGATCTTTATAACCGTGCTTAGAGGCATATTTGAGCAAATCTGTCAGATCTGATCTGCAGTCATTTGGTTTCCACTCAAACCGTCGATGTGTTTTGTCTGTTCTTTACAAAAATAACAGTGAAGAAAGTCTTCGCTCCAAAAAGCCCTTCAGTCCATCAGCACTTCACTGCTGTTCATGACAAGCTTTCGATACCTTGCATCATCTTCTAATGACTTCTAAATGTTGGTGCCTGCAGCGTTTTTTTTTTTTAAATACTGACTAATTTTTGATTCCTCGTGACAATTTCCAGACTCTCTGGAGCAGACGGGTGTAATATGGGCGGAACTGGAGTTTTCAGGGTGACGGATGAGTGTCACATTGACAGCTGCACAATTCGAGACTCTGTGTGTGAATGAGTGTGTAAGAGAGACAAACTTTTTACAATTTGACAACAAACTCTTCGCCAGGAACACGGCGCTGTATCCAAGCGCAGTAAAAGGGAAATTATGCAGATTTAAACGGGGCTCCCATGTGACCGCGCGGCGAGCGGTTGGCGCTGAAAGATGGAGGGTTGTTCATTAGCTCCTTTGTTTGTGGTCCACACTGCTTTAAAAAGCTCCCGTTTCATTAAAAGCCCATTACGGCCTTCGGAACTTGATCATTAGCGAGCTTCTAATTGCCTTTCACATTAGTGAAAGAGTTTATGATTAGAGGGTCTGTATTCCTAGGCTTTTACACCAGCGGAAAGTAAGACCATGTATGAATGGGGCTTTGTTTCCTTTTGTTTTTTTTGTTCTTTTCACAGGTTTTTTTCCTTTATGAGCAAATCTTCCATTTCTCCACAAGAGAGATGAAAACATTTCTGAGCTCTTGGGCTACACAACACCGGCGTACAACAAAAACATGCTCTTGACAAATGAACCGTGATACATTTATAATTGTACATGTAATTGTCATTTAAAAAATGTACCTTTTCATTTAAACTGTATTTTTGTAGCTTTATAGTCTTCACGTGTAAATCACAGAGGAAGAAATAGTGACACAAATAAAGACTTTTTTTTTTTTTCATTTATCTTGCTTTTTAACTGTTAGAGCGTAGAGTAGTATACACACACACACACACACACACACATGTACATGTTCATCTTTCATTTGGTAAATACCAGAACTGCAGTAGTGTTTATGTACCTCATCAACCTCTTTTATCTAAAATATTATGTTTTACATAAAACAGGCCCTTATTTTCCCCAGTCCTACCCCTCACCTCAGCCTCAGCCTCAGCCTCAGCCTCAGCCTCAGCCTCAACCTCAGCCCCAACCTCAACCTCAACATCAGCCTCAGCCTCAACCTCAACATCAGCCTCAGCCTCAGCCTCAACCTCAGCCTCAGCCTCAGCCTCAACATCAGCCTCAACCTCAACCTCAACATCAGCCTCAGCCTCAGCCTCAGCCTCAACCTCAGCCTCAGCCTCAGCCTCAGCCTCAGCCTCAACCTCAGCCTCAACCTCAGCCTCAACATCAGCCTCAGCCTCAACCTCAACATCAGCCTCAGCCTCAACCTCAACCTCAACCTCAGCCTCAGCCTCAACCTCAACATCAGCCTCAGCCTCAGCCTCAGCCTCAGCCTCAGCCTCAGCCTCAACCTCAGCCTCAGCCTCAACCCTGAACCTAAACCTAAAGCTGTTTCTCAGTACAGTTTGTTTACAGTGTAAATATCTTTTATAAGGTAGGACCTTTAATCCCTCTCAGTTCTTCTCCTCTGAGCTCATATCCTCCGTTGTCTTCTTGTGCTACTTTTGAGGGTCATGTGACCGATTCTTCGGCACATAGTCTTCCTCCCTTCCTCACCTCATCACCTCACAGGCTTATACCTGGCAGGATTACAGCTCCTTTATCGTTTAATGAGATTTAACATGCTGTGTGTGTGTGTGTGTGTGTGTGTGTGTGTGTGTGTGTGTGTGTGTTTGTGTGTGTTTGTGTGTTTGTGTTTGTGTGTATGGTTTGAACATTCTATAATTGAGAGGAACACAAATGACAAATTCTTGATATTTTGCCCGAAAAGGAAAAAGGATCTGGAAGGAACAGCAAGCTTTTTATGAGCAAAAACAGTGTTTATCTTGTCTAAAAGATGACACGTTTACAAGATACCCACACTTAACATGACAAGCGAAATCGTTGCATTTAAGTTGGCACTCATCATAATTGCACCCTTTATGCATGGGATACCACTTCATAACAAATAATCATTCAGATACCCAAATTACCTCCAGGCTGTTTCAGGCGGGCCCTGCTTCGCCTCCACACTATTAAATGTATTCATTCTGTAAAAATCTGCCTGGACTTAAAGGCTGTCTCAGGTCCTGCAGTGCCACAGCACAGCAGACTTTAAAGAGTACATTTGCTAAAGTCCTCTTAAGGCATTTGCATAGTTTTATGCTACATAATCAGTCATAATCAATTTGTAAATAATGATTTGCCAGCCTCTCTTTATCCCGTAAAATTAAACAGGCAGATTTGTTGCTGTAACTTTAAGACTAAAATATGTAAATGACCTCTGTTTCTAATGGCTGTCCTCCATTGTGTTGAATTCAAAAATCACTGCAGACTGAAACACTCCTTAAAACATCAGTGTGAGTGGGCGGGGCTAAACTGCTGTGGGCTGAATTGGTGGATATGCAAAATTGCATTGGTTTTTGTGATGTCACAAAAACATCAAAAAAAATTACATATGCAAACTGTAAGGACTGGAGAGTAAATTTTGGCATTTGAACAGTGTTTATGTTCTCACTTTTAAGGCAAAAAGAGATACCCACACTTAAATCCTGTATTCAGAGGTTGTTGGAATTTGCTATCATTTGATCAAACGACAAAATAAGTGAAAAAATGATGAAATAAAAAAGACAAGGACAACAAAAGGCAGTTATAACAAAGTCTGGACGAAAAGTCAGTGCTGTATAAAGACTTCATAGCACTGTAAAGACTGAGAACAGCGAGAACACAAGCAGAGTCCTGCAGGAGAGAAATGGAATTTGTGAACGCTGTCAGAGCCTTCGCTGTCAGTGTGGGATGATCCATCCCGCGTTTTGCTGACGCGAGATTTCAGCTGCGTTACGTCGGCCTGTATCTGCCTAATCCCCCGGACCAGGCCGTGCAGACAGCCGCGGTCTCGCCTGCCAATCAGACACATTAGCACTTTAGAACCACTGGTGCCGTTCTGAAGCTCAGCTGTGCACCAAACGGCCCTCGGCTTCACCTAATCCAATATTCAGGGTCATCTGTCAGAGACGCCTGCTTCCAGACCGAGACCTCTACTGAAACCTCTACTGAAACCTCTACTGAAACCTCTACTGAAAACTCTACTGAGCCCAGGATGTGTATATATATGTCTCTGTGTGTGTGTGTGTGTGTGTGTGTGTGTGTATATGTGTGTGTGTGTGTGTGTGCATATTAAAAGTTTGAGTGAAGGCGTCTGGTTCCAATCACGGCCCAGTTAGAGTCTGAACAAGGCACATCAAAGACAGCAGTCAAATACAATACTGAAATTAATTTCACACACACACACACACACACACATACATAAACACACTGACAACTGACTGCTAGTTTGTAGCTCCATTTACTTTGTTTTTACACTACTTGGCCATTTTATTGGAAACACCTAGTATACAGGTGCTGATTTATAACCTTCAGTATGATTTGTGATCCAGACCTGAGCATTCAGCATCAGTACCTGACCTCATCAATGCAATCAAATCCACACAGCAATGTCCTTGCCTCTACTGTAAACCCTTCTCAGAAACCATAAGAAATAGGTGTGAACTGTCTAGCTTGGGGGGGGGGGGGGTCAATCTTAAAGCCTTTAACTAGAGCAGGAGGTCACTCCAGATGCTTGAGTGTGTGTGTCTGTGTGTGTGTGTGTGTGTGTGTATCTTTGTAGATTTCCTTCCCTTTAATTAATGTTAGTGCAGGAGGGTGTGTATATACATTTAAGCTCATTTGCTGGTTTGTGTGTGTATATGTTTACATCTGCGTGTTTCAGTATGTATGTGTGTGTGTGTGTGTGTGTGTGTGTGTGTGTGCTCAAGTGTGAGTGGCTGAAAGACTTCAGCTGTTCATCAATAGTCAGTATCTGACCACAGAGCCAGATCATTTTGGGCGGGCCTAACAGTGACGTGCGTAAAAACACCAGAACCATCAATGCGACTGAAGCACGCGTACCAGCGTCTGACACACTACCATGGTCACCGGAGACCACACATAAAAACAGACATAAAAACACCAGAGTCACTGCTGTGCTGGGATCAGTCCACCAGCCAAACAGTACCAGGTCAATAGCCGTCCTGTGTGCGGTCACCAGGGCTGAATGGGGTAAAGGGGGCTGATAAACTGACTTATCCCTTACACAAATAGACAAAAATCCCATTCAGGATCTCTGTTTTGGCTAAAATATGTTAGTTTGGAGGGTCAGAATGGTGTTATGAAACAGGTGGGCTACAGTCTGTATATCTGTATAGTGAAACAATAATAATAAAGTGGCCAGTGAGTGGAAGCACAAGGTGGGTGTTTCTAATAAAGTGGCCAGTGAGTGGAAGCACAATGTAAGTGTTTCCAATAAAATGGCCAGTGAGTCTGAATCCACGGAAAGCACAGACCAGACAGTCTGAAACCTGCGGAATTCCTGCAGGCAGTGACTGTACTCAAAAAAGCTGCTGCTTTCTATAGACCTCAGCTGCTTAGAGTGGACTGCTTTCAGCACAGTATCTGAATGGAAAACACACACACACACACACACACACACACACACACACACACACACACACACACACTATATACCCAACAGCTGCTCTCTCAAAGACACTTTAGAATAAATAAAGGTTCTCTGGCATGCATTCCCATACACACACACACACACAAAAGCCTCAGAAACAAGACATGGCTACAGCAGTATTTTATCACTTTCAGAATTTTCATGTCAAGGTAATAAAATGTGATATACCATTTTGGAGCATTTCTACTGGTCCGTTCATCCTGGAATGTTAATGCAATGCAAGGGACATTTGGCTGGCGTTTGGCATTCGGCAGAGTGACCTCAGGGTCATATATGTATACATTAGGCTTGTGTGTGCGTATTTAAAAACACATTTACACACACTTGAGCTTTGTCTAAGGTCACCCTGCAGAACTTACATACATATTTATATTTATAAAAGGGAAAGAGGCCTGTTTCCAGCTGTGCAGGCCCGTCATGCTCTTGTTATGGACCAATGACACAATCTAATCTAGGCTAATCTAATCTATGATAATCCAATCTCATGAGGAAATGAGTGGCCTGGAATGGGCGCAGTGACTGGACTGTGACGAGTAGGAACAATATTCCTGATCGGCCAAATTCTCTAAAGCACGCCTCGGGCCTCCTGGCGGACGCTCCTTCACAGCCTTGCAAAACACTGTGAAGAATATGACACACAGAAGAGTAGCAGTCATGCTGAGATCCATATTTCTACCCGTTTATAGAAAACAGCACCTGAAGTCCCCAACTTCACAAAGTTTGAGGCAACTTTTAACTTTTTAACTTTTTTTTTATTGTCTGCATTTCATGTAACTTTTACATGCGTGCTGGTGCATTAACCGGGTGCTGGAGGCCTAGAGGGTAAGATACTCGCCTCTGGACCAAGAGGTTATGGGTTCGAATCCTACCTTCAGCGTACCACCACTGGGTTCCTGAGCAAGACCCTTAACCCGGAGTTGCTCCAGGGAGACTGCCCCCTGTAGTTAGGGAATGGAAGTTGCTTTGGATGAAAGCTTCTGATAAGTGCTGTAAATGTAATGCATTCGTTCGCATTTCTGAGCACAAATTGCTTGTTCATAAGGGCATAATTTGTAAACAAACAACTCTGTAAACAAGGCCTGGATTGGTTGGAGCAGCCTTTCAGCAGCACGTCAACCAGAACAGTCATGATGAATACAGACAGAGACACGGAGAGACAGATACACACACAAACACACTCACATGCATGCACTGTCCCCCTCTCACGCAAGCTTTGAGTGATTCTGAGAGCCTGTCAGCTCAGTGAACCCACGGCTGAGTGAGCAAGGGCTCCCTCTCTTTCACACACAGGAGCTTTATCCTGCGGCTCTCACCCGCCTGACTCAACCAGCGCCCTTAAAGCCATAATTCTGGTGAAACAAGACTTGATTGTGTGGTTTCTGAGAGTGTATGACACACTGTTGTCCACAGACACTGACAAGCAGCAGTAGGCCATCTGGAAGCCTGAACTTAGTCCGTGTTTGTAGATAAGAGTGAGGGAGGCACAGGAAGTATTGCTGAAAACAGTGTAAACCCACAAGATAAAAAAAGCCTCCTGTTTTTCTGCATTTATCAAACACACGCTGTAAATCCCACTTAAAACAGCCCAAACCTTGTGAAGTGGTTGCGTAATCTCTGATAGACTCATTTTCCTTTTCTGAAAACACAGACAAAAGTGCAGACACAGTTCAGGCTGTTTTTACACACTGAGATACCCATGTTAATAGGCAAAAGTTTGTAATACAGTTTTTAAAACTGTCAGAAACCTCATTAACACGTCTATTAGAGATTACTGAAGACATAGCATTGGATTACATTAGTTATTAGACATTAGTTACAGGGACAGTCTTCTAGTCATCCGTCACAGGGACAGACTTACGGTCATTAGGTACAGAGACAGTCTTACAGTCATTAGTTACAGAGACAGTCTTACAGTCATTAGTCACAGGGACAATCTTACAGTCATTAGTTACAGAGACAGTCTCACAGTCATTAGTTACAGAGACAGTCTTACAGTCATTAGTTACAGGG
>JBBIGA010000018.1:19105564-19122605 GCA_037576975.1 Alestes dentex | reverse complement strand
ACACACACACACACACACACACACACACACACACACACACACACACACACACACACACACACACACACAAACAAACTATGGCTTACAGAGTGTTATTGGTAATTACGATTCAGTAAACAGCTTTGCATTTCACCTGCAGTCAGGTCAAACACCAAGTGCAATTCTAAAACAATCCTTCATTCACCACCACGCAAGCCCCCAAAAGTCTCTCACTGAAACCAATCTGTCAATGTCTGAACGCTTTAGGGGAACAGGGATGTAAGAAGTGCTGGGTTGTGTGATTTGTGTTGTTTGAGAAAAGAGATGTTATTTTTCTCCTTCATCTTTTTTAGAGTGCTTAATTATTCATGTGATGGGCTTTAGCAAGAAGAAAAAAAAAAAAAAAACTCCACAGATCAATTTCAGCCCAGAAGAGCCACACCGGCTATAGCTCGTCTCTGCAGGCCAAGACACACCGCACAAACGTGCACACGTGTGCGCACACACATACCGAAAACAAAAGCCTCTTAGTCAGCGGCAGCACAAGCACCCATTATAAAATCAAATATTAAAGACTGAGTGTGATTATGTATGAAAAAAAATCATAAAGGTAATAAAGCAATGGGATTTATGTTATTTCAGCCATTAGATGTTGTACAGATCTGAGGCTGTGTTAACTGAGCAGTTAAAACAATATTTATCTTCCAGATTTTTTTTAACCTGATAAGACCAGCACTTAGACAAGCTTCCGGTACATGATTGTTTTCAGGAAAAGCTTTTGCAAATGCTTCAAATTGAAAGTGAAGAGTGTGGGCAATAAGTAGGGCCCAAGAAGCCACAGAAAAGACCCTCAAATTCAAGAGGCCTCCTTTATACCCTCACACTCACATGGTTACTTAGCAACTAACAGGACACCGGTCCATGGCACCACACTGAATTTGGCGCTTCAACAAATGCCACGGCTTTACATGGCTTAGAGCTGAGAACCATGTCGATTCCGTGTCAATTCTGTTACGCTGCCAAACACGCGCACACACCTTCACAAACATGCTGAATACAGCAGTGGTAGGTTTAGAAATGTGCACATGCAAAAATGATTCAAAATGCTTAGTACTTATCTGCCTTTCTCTCTCTTTTTCTGTTCCTCATACACATAAAGAATGCACACTCAAAATCTACTATACCAACATGTACTATACCGACTGTCAGGATCTAGATGAGGAAATCAGAGGATAGGAATGGCTTTCAGTTTCTTTGTTAAATACTTTTAGCATGGTCCATTTTAAAATCATGATTATAATGAGCATTAGTAGTGGGTAATAATCTATTGCTTTAAGGCAAATTCAGTATACTCTAACCCAAATTAGACCACACTAGCTGGGTCACATGAAGAGATTGCATATATAGAGTTATATACAGAACAAACGTTTCAGAGACAATTTCCAGAAACTAGTGGACATGGACATTTGTTATATTTACATACGGCACAGTAAATTCCAAGATACATTTCAGACCAGTACTGCAGAGGGAGTTTGGGTTGGTTTAAACATCTCGGCTTAATGTGCCACATCAATCATACCTCTGAGCAACCCATGGTGGGGGTAGAACCATGCTATGAAAATGCCCTGTATCTTCAGGGAGATGGGATCTTTCCAAAGTGAGGAAAGGATGGACAGACCAAAATCTTGTTTTAATCTTTCAAGAGTAAAACAACCCCAAGCACAAACCCAAAGCAATCCCTTAAGTGGATCAGTAACAAAGATTTTTGTTCTACAGTGGCCTAGTCAAAGTCCTGATCTAAATTCCTCAATAATCTTCTGCAGTCCAGAGACATTATCCCACCAACCTGAACAACTTGATGCAAATCTATAATAAATATATAATGATGAATGAAAATAAAATCACTACCAAACAGTATTCAAAGCTGATACAGACTGATCAGCTAAAACTTGAATGCAAGCAGTCTAGCCCTACCTATCTTTTTATTTAAATATGTTGGCTTTGAAAATGAGTGTTAAGGAATATGAGTATACAATAAAACGTGTCTTTTTAATTACTTTTAAGAATTTCATTTAATATTGTCAAGATATCTCAAGGCAGTGGTGACACATGCACATACAGCCAAGCATGCACTCACTGTTTCTCTAAGGACATGTGACTACTTACGACAGTTTGTCTCGTCTGACTTGTCTTTGCAGTCTGCATCACCGTCGCATTTCCAGTTGAGGTGGACACACTCTCCACTGCCGCACTGAAACTCTCCAGCCGGACAGCGAGGTTTCTGTGGCTCTGTCCTGCGACTGCAGCGCTCTAGCGATTCGTCTGATTTATCGGTACAGTCAGGGTCTCCATCACAGCTCCACAGAGCCGGGATGCATTCTGAGTCGTTGCAGCGGAACTCGTGCGGACTGCAAGTGCTTGCTGTGGACGCTGTGCACTTCTCCTCATCACTGCCGTCTCCACAGTCATCATCACCATCACACACGAAAGTTGGTGCCACACACAGCCGATTACGGCACTGGAACTCCTTGGCTGGGCAGGCTTTGGCATCTAAAGTGAAGGAATCAGGAAGGAACTGTAATGGCCCAGTGGCATTAAAAGTTAACTGATTAAATGAATATGAAAAAAAAAAAAAAAAATCAGCAGAAAAACACAGAACTGGTTGTTAATCCATCACAGGGGAGACACAGAAATAAACACACTCACATACACTCACATTTAAGGTGAATATAGCATCTCTGCCAACTACATTCAGAGTACACTTTAAAATTTTTTTAAAGCTTTAACTCTAAGGGATGAGTCAACGCTGGTCCAGATCTCTAGATTATAAATCCAGTCAAGACCACATACAAGTGATCGGGGCTCTCACAACCCAGTGTTTCAATTATCTAGCAACTCTTTTGATGACCACTTGAGTGATCATTTTGTTTTGTTTATTTGACCACAGCAACTATGTCTTGAAAGAGTTGCAATTAGTGAGCCTGCCCATATCTTAGAAACACTCAAGCAAGAAACATTAAAAGATAATAAACATGGTAAAATGGCACTGGTGTAGGACAGTTAGCATGAGGAAGCTAAGTACACCTTCACTCACTTGCCATTGTAGCTAAAGGGGTAAGAGTAAAATGCAAAAATACACAAGAAAACTGATTAGCTGATTCAAATATGCTATGGGCTTGCGCAAGAACTTGGCTCAGTAAACCAAACAACTTATCTACGAAATCACTGCTAAACAGATTTAAAAGATTTTTTTTTTGCTGTCTAGGTGAGGAAAATTCCTGCTTGTCTAATCTGTCTCCGTATCTAACAAGCAGCTTATATGACCACTCTAGCACTGAGACAAGTCAAAGTGACTTTAGTGCTGACATCAAATGTTCAGGCTTCCTTTTAAAAAAATATTAAAATGTATGCCCTTGATTAGTCTACGTCAGGGGTCACCAACCTTTTTGAAACTGAGAGCTACTTCACGGGTACTGAGCCATACGAAGGACTACCAGTTTGGTATACTAGAACAGAGTTTACCTAAACTTATCTAAACATGTATAATAAACGTTTTAATGGGGGTTTTTTTTAGATATTGTCTTTTTCAAATCTATTTAAATGCAAATATGATTAAAGAAGAATAGCAACAGGATAAAATTAAGTGTTAGACACTGCTCACTGGTGAGAGTTATGCTTTTGTTTAGAACAGGTCCACAGGCCACCATGTTGGTGACCCCTGGTCTACTTAGTGACTACTTCACAATTTAAATGATAATCATAGTATCCACAGCTCTTTTTAATCAACTATAATCCACTCCAAGTAATAAAAAAGAACATTAGGGACATTAGGAAATATAGGGTTACAGATTTAGTGAACAAGTAAAGATTTCTGTCGTACTGGTTTAACCGTGAGTCAGTTGTGATTGGCCAGAATTAAACCTGACTCCTTTTTGCTGGGAGCCAGATGGGAAATGTAGTCCTAGTGGGGAACTCCATCAAGCTGTAGTCTGCTGGGGCTGCTCAGTGACCTCACTGATTTAGGGATGACCTGGGGGCTAAACAACAGCTTTTCTAAGTGGACAGTGGCTGAACAGGCTTAAGTATGCTCCTGTAAGTATCTAACCCTTCCTTAATAGGGTTACTGAAGGTCTCTGCCACCCTTAGCTTTGAAGCTGTTTTTTTTTTTTACATTCTATCTCATACTTCTTTGGTAAAGAGATTTATTTTATCACCAAATAACTTAAAAGTGTGCCTACATGCTGTGGGGCATTTGTGAACTTGAAAGGGCTATGTATGAGAAAATATATACAGTATTGTGCCAAAGAGGCACCTGAAGAAATATATTAAAAAGCTGTTTAGCCGGGCAGTAAGTGTGATTTTCTCTTCAAAAGAAAAACGCCCACTAATCTTACAATAAATCCACATATGATTAATGTAGTAAATGGCAGCATGTATGTGTGTGGGTGTGTCTGTCCACATGAAGATAGAAGTGCATTAAATGGTGTTTTAAACGAACAGTTTCTGATGTGAAATCAGCCTTGAAACTCCACCACTAAACAAAAGAAGCAAAATTTGGACTCTGGGCTGATTGACTACATCAAAACTGTGTAAATTTGATTTGCTTGCAGAATCATTCCTTTAACAAAAAGCTTATTGTAGTTGTGTCTCACAAAATGCTTTCACCATCACAACAGTGGCATTATCAAATTGCCGTGCTGGTCTTTGAATCAATGTGATTTGTGCCATTGACATAAAGGTCACTGTTGTCCTTCACTGCATTTTAGCTGATGTGAGTTTCATTGTTCTCCTCCAACGCTTCTGGCTTTTCAAACCAATTATAATAATGGCCCAATGGGCATGTTGCTCATTTCATTTTCACAAAGCTGATTAGCCAACAAGGGGCTAATTGGCTAATGACATATCAACGACCATTATTAGCAAAATAACAAAACTAGGTACTGTCCTAATATCACACTTTGAAGACTTTGAGGACATGTGGCTGCCAAATACCATGGTGAACCGATGGAATTATATACTAAGATGAGACTAGATATGGCTTATGCTGTCACTGAGAGATTACGACGCAGAACTGATGTATGCTACACCACTCCTCCGGCTGCAAGGGCAGGGCACACATCAAGCATGGCATGCTTTTAATGGGAATCCAAGCGATAGTGTGTGCCGAGAGGTTCTGTATGAAGAGTGTGTGGAAGCCAACTGTGTTTGCTCTAAGCAAGGCTATATTGGATTGGCTGACCCTATGTTTCCCCTGAGGGCCTGCAGAGCAAGAGGACACATCAGAGAGGAGATAACCTAGGATTCAACTTTAGTACAACAACGCTGGCTCAGAAGACCACCAGACCCTCATGTCTCTTAGGCACATAAAACGTGTGACCTAACATACACATCCAAGCACAGCATTATTATGGCAAATAAAACAAGCTGACAGTTAAATGTGATGCTTTCTGCTAAGGTCAGGAGTAGTGGACAGAAGGTATAAAAATGTAGAATGGTGTCAAAACCAGAAGAATTAAATCGTATTGAATGACTGCAACCAGACATTACTTAATATGAAGTAATAGATGAGTAATAAATAGCCTAAAGCCCAAGATTAGCATGATCACGAAAAGGACCACACACACACACACACATACCCGTGTGCACACACACACACACAGACAATCTAAACTTCTACTGCAAGTGAAACATGAGCAGTGAATTGTATTTTCCTTTTCTCGCACACAGGCACGCACATGTTCTCATGATTCATGTGGTTGCATTTTTTAGAGCGTGATACTGAATGAGACACCATGCTTTAGCACATCAGGACAGGAGTTACTGGCATGGAAAGATATCTGACGAGCTTTATATCTAATGTGCACCTAAGGAGCAGAGAGGCATGCTAATGTGGTCCGTTACAAGGTAAGGCTCCACCTTAGAGCTTATTTTAGTAAAGGCTAACACAATGCTCACCACGTTTCTCATTGTTCCTTTTATATTATCTGAGCGAGATGAATAACAGTATATTTCTATTATTATTACTATTATTTTGGGTGAAAAAGTAATCAGTGTTTCATGATGGAACCATTAAAATGAGCTAGTTTATCTGCACTAAATTCTTTTCATTTTGACATATTGCGTAAACTGTTTCTCCAGGGAAATGCGCATATCCAGTTCATTTTCAAATAATAAATACTGAATCTTTAATTTAATGATAAAACTTTGCTTAAATAATCAAATCCAACTGAATCATTGCCAAGTTTGAGGATTCAGGATGCACTGATTAATTGTACGCTGGAGGTTTTGTAAATAAATCAATTAGTACGTGAATACATAAATAAATAGAAAGGAATCATAACTCAACTGTCCTGAGGTCAGAAATTTATATGCCACCCTCTTCCTCTTTTCTTGTTTTCAATATCAGCTTATTTTATTTTTTACTCAGAAACTGGATTCTGAAACTGGCCTTGCCAAAAAAAGTGTGTTTAATGCATAATGCCACAGACCACATTCAAAACACAAAGCCAAAAATGCACTGCAGAGGGATTTTGAGAGTAAGCCATCAGCAGCAGCTTTAGCATAGCACTGCATGCTACCTTAGACGACTCCCCTGTGGTACACAGCCACTGTACAGAACCAGCAAGTTAATAGAGCGTTCAGGAACACAGCCATTACACTTAATATTGTTACGGCAACAAGCAGTGGAGACATGGCTCTCCTCCAGGGACTCGGTGTGTGTAGTTGGGAGTAAGGGTCTACAGCTATGATGTATAAGGCTGAGCAGAAGAGACACTGCAAGCTAAGTGAGGCAGCCAAACAGGAGGTCTGGGTGAGTGTGTCCTGCAGAAAGCCCTGGCAGGCCTGGCAGCAACGCCTGCGGGTGGGAGTGAGAAAGTAGCTCACAGCAGCACAGGCAGAGGCCAACAAAGGACAGAAGAAGTGGAGCTGGGTTAAAGTAGACACTGACCTTGTCCTTGTAACGGGGTCAGCTCCATTAAAATTCAGATCATGAAGCTGAACCCAGGAGACGGGCTTTCATCACTACACGGAATGTTTACTGTACACAAACGCATGAGTCAGCTGAAGATCATTTGTATACGGTCAGTAGTTTTGTGTCTAAACGAAAACCCCCTTACTGCAGCTTCACAATGTTTTTGATGCTGGGCAAAATAAGACTTTACCAAAAATAAGGGGGAAAATGTTTTCATTTTGAGAAAAAGAGCATTCTGGGACATCAAAGCTATTACACTGAATCTTATTAAAGCTACAAGCAATAACCAGGTTCAGTTTGTCACAGGCCTTTTAGTTCTTTCTGAAACTGTCCTGCTCCACCCCTAAACATGTCTCACCAGTGTCTTGATGTGTACCTCAGGGAGTCGCATGGTGCAGTGTCAACTGCTCATTTAAATGATCTACATACCAGCAAATAAGAAGCAATTTTTAGCTGTGGTTGGTACATTTGTTCATCACAAACCTATAGCTTGCTTCTTTATGTCATCACTGCCTGTGTTTTCCCTGCAATATTGCTGGCTTTTGCCTTTGTGTTCCAAGAAAAAAGTGGTTTGTGGTTTGTCTCATCTATTGCTTTAACTTAACTTTTTTTTTCTTAACCGTTGGACTGTTGTATTATGAGTATGGATCTGCCTGTGATTGATGATCATGTCTTCTTGGGCACTGACCTCTGCTACTTAAAAATGATTATTGTTTACAGAAAAGTCATAATAAAAAGTCAATGCAATTATAACAAACTCTTGCTGGCTCCTTTGTACTACAAATAAGGTTACAAACGACAACGCCATGAAGTATTCATTGTGCAATGCCATATAAGAACCTGTTTGCTTCCTTTAAGAACCATCCATTGAAAGGTTCCTTAGAGACCCAATTATGTAAATAAAGAATCTTTCAGATATGCACTGCAACCTCTAACTTATCTAGACATTACACTGAGGACACAAATATCCAAATCAGTTGGACTGTACATTAAATGGACTTCAATTTGCTAGTTACCCAGTCTGTAATGTCTGAGCCCATGTGTGAAAAGAGCAGGTCATTTTCCTGAAAATTCACAATAAGCAAGTAAGCAGGTTGAAGACGTCTCTACACGACGGGCCCAAAATCGGATAAAAAACAAGACATACAAGGGTGACGAAGAATTTACACAAAACTATCAGTGGAAAAGTGGAGAAAACTGGAGAGACAACAAGATTTGGGAACTTCTGCCAGTACACTCTGCTCAGGTGCCCCCCCCCCCCGCCTTGTCTAAAGCAAACAGGGGATTTCCAACAGGTGAAAAAGCCTCTGACCCAGACAATCTTCAGTTTGTGCTACTTGTGTGAAAGGGCAGCTTCATATGAGAAATGGCTTTAGACTGGTAAAGAAGCTATAAATTATTACACATTTAAATAGTTCTCAGATCTCATTTAGAAAAAAAAAGGTAACTAAATGGCTCCTCTGTCATGGTTTTAAGCACTGAGTTTAATCCCTGACCAGGTAACCAGCCTTTAGGGACCTGAGAAATAGAAAGCGATATTACTGAATTTTATGTGTCAATCCCAAACTGTTCCTGGGTGAACATCCTATAAAGTTGCAATCATGAGATCATGATATTATGGTAAGTTAGGCCTTACTGAGCTTTAAGGATGTAACTAGCATTAGATTCCAAAGGTCTAGATTTAATTTTGTTTTCTACGAAATAAAAAAGAATTAGGTCATTTTAAAATGAACCACATAACACTGTCGAATAACATGACTGAATCAAACATTCAACTTATAATCTGTATCAACAAACTGAGGCCTTTTTTTCCATCAAAAGCTTTAAAGGCCATGTATGACAAATAATTATCAAGTTGACGGTCTGAGAGTAATAATATAACATGGTGAAGGGAAAGAATTGCCCAAATAAAGATTTTTTTCAAACTAAAAGTCATTATAAGCAAAATAAAGCAGCAACGAGTCAGGAATGTAAGAGACAGGCCTGCTCTGCTGAAAGAGCGTTTCGAGAAAGTTAAGAATGACAGGTTGAGAGTTAAAGTACCTCAGCGCCGTTCAGGAAACCAATGCCCTTTCTGTACAACAACTTCATTTACAACATGGCTGTTGAGACAGGGCCCTCCTCAGCGTGCTGCAGGCTGTCTACAGAGGGGGAGAGCCATTTTCCTGGCCGCTAAAGTGCAGCTACATGTTTACCAAAGGCCGCAGTACTGCCTGTGGGAGGCTTAGCAAATGGCAGCTGAGATGAAAGGGAAATATCATGGTGCTGAGAACAGAGAACAGAGGTTCAGCATGTCATGGTTGCTTTACACAGATACACAGATCCAGGCACACACCAAATGACACGACAAACTCAATACACACAGATTCACAAATGAGCCAAAACAGTATAACTACACACAGAATAAGCAAATTGTTATTATCTCACTATAAGTGCACATATCAAGCCTCAGCAATTTGCAAATGCAATGTAGGTTTCCTGTCTGGTCTGGACAAACAAAGGCTAGACATCACCAACATTTTTATTCTGGTTATGGGAGAACAACAATTGTTGCTAAGTATGGAGCTGCATGGCTGCAGAACGCCCAAAGTGCCCATACTAACCCCTGAGCGTCATCAAAAGCACCTACTATCAGAACCGCAACAGGGCACCTTTAAAAGGTCTGGTAGAGGAGGGCTGTGATGGTACAGAAATTCCTAAACAGCATCACCTTGCGATTTGCAGTAATACCACAACCAATTTGTTTTAATTAGTCATTCATTCATTCATCCTGCAGTATGGTGGGGATGTGGTTATTGTTGTCACCCTGTTGTAGAGTCTATGTCTTGGCTAGTATGAGCCGTTTTGGCAACATATGGAAGATCAACAGCGTATTAGGCAGGTGGTCATTATGTTTTGGCTGACCAGTGTAAAAATGTTCAAATACACAACAAAGAATAATTGACACATACATCTATATATCCAGATACCTACACACCCTCAGCAGTGTTCAGGAGCACTTGAGATCAAAGCTTAGAGGTCTTTTAGACATTAAGGGCTTTAAATATGTTTCACCAAAGATTCCTAACACTCTTCCAGTCAATTCACAAGTGACACAGTGTTACACAGCACAAAAAGAAATGCCAGGAACAAAGTCAAAAGGGTTCTGACTTCAGCAGAATGCACCTGAGTGACATTTCACAGAGATGCAATAAGAACACTGAAAACGGTCACATAAAAAACTAAGATTTACTGCTCTGTTAGAAAGTAGAGGGTCCTACCTCATCCACCAATATTCCTCCTAACATGCAGTGCAGGAAATTCATATAGAAACAGCTAGTTGTAAATGATCAGGCTCAGGTTTCAAGTACTTTGTCTGGTGATTGCCAACACGTAGTTAACCAGTAGATACAAGCGGACTCAAAGATAATTTACTACTGTTAAAGATTCACTGCACACATACATTGAAATACAACGTGTATACACCCATATATACACCATGCCTCAACATTTTCCTCTTTAAACGACTGATTGAAAAGAGTTTTCTAATTAACTGTAATCACATTCAATATCAGTCATAATCCGGCCTCTACTGATATTATCAGGTTAACTGATAGCTGCAGCATATCCAACAACAAATATAGCTCAGCAGCTTTGTGGATCCAAGTGCATACTTATCAGCAGTGTTAGGCTGGAAAGGGATGTGCTGCTACAGTCGTGGGTGGCTGGAAGAGGTGCAGTGAAAGTGAGAGAAGCCCACGGTGCTCTCTCAGCAGTCACAAGCACTAACAGATGGGAGTGCAGCAGCATCAGAGACTAAACCTATTACACCCACACACTTGCTTACAGGCAGAAGGGTACAAACAAGCTTCATTTTGGTGAGTCTGTGTCTCTCTGTCTCTCTCTCTCTCTCTCTCTCACACATGGGCACACGTGGGCACACCTCTTAAAAAGTGCAGTGGGAGGAAAAACTGTCAAAGAGTTTGGTTGTTGATTGTGACATGGAAAGACAGATTCATTTGATCTTGCTATAACATCTGGCTAAAATGTGTCACAGATCACCTCCTAAAGTGCTTTGAGGGATCTGACTTAAATTGTCTTTAAATGCATCTTGGGTGTATTTACACCTGTACGTTATGCACAGATCCGATATGACAAAAATGGACACTTTACTTTAAAACGATGCTATCTTTATTAGCAGAGAATATAGAAAGATGTAGGCTCTTGGGATGGTTGATTATTTTCTTTAACACTGCAGTCCTTATCTGCAGTCGATTATAGTTGATCATTTTCCTTATCACTGCAGTCGTGGCCAGTTACCTCTGTCTAGGTGTCTTGTACAGTAGTAAATAGTGAAAATGTGTATTGTTGTCAAGGGTTGGGATTAATCATTCATCTACACATGCCTCTCAGGACAGTTTCTAAGATGCAGCAGTCAATTAGCACCTATTATTAATAATACAGATCTCAGCTCAAAAGATAAGGAGAAAAGCATCAAGGGAAGGAGTTCAGGAAAAAGGAAAAAAATAGACACTGATAATTGGAAACATGGAAAGAGTATTTTCCTTTCCTCCACAGCAATGGTTTGGACATATATGAGAATCTGTTAATCACATGTGGCTTCTGAGATGATGTTTTATAGAAGCTATTCCCAATTTAAGACACTTGTAAAGAGGTTGCCAAAAATATTCACTCACCCATTGAAATAATAATTAAATTCAGGTATTCACTTCCATGGCCACACTTGTATAACTTCAAGCACCTAGGCTTGCAGACTGCTTCCACAAACATTTGTGAAAGAATGCGTTGCTCTCAGGAGCTCAGTGAATTCCAGTGTGGTACCATAATTGGATGCCACCTATGCAACAGGTCCTGTCATGAAATTTCCTCGCTACTAAATATCCCACAGTCAACTGTCAGTGGTATTATAACAAAGTGGAAGCGATTGGGAACGTCAGCAACTAAGCCACGAAGTGGTAGGCCAGGTAAACTGATGGAGCGTGGTCAGCGGATGGAGCGTGGTCAGCGGATGGAGCGTGGTCAGCAGATGCTGAGGCGCATAGTGCGCAGAGGACGCTGACTTTCTGCAGAGTCAATCGCTACAGACCTCCAAACTTCATGTGGCCTTCAGATTAGTTCAAGAACAGTGTAGAGAGCTTCATGGAATGGGTCGAGCAGCTGCATCCAAGCCATGCGTCACCAAGTGCAATGCAAAGCGTCGGATGCAGTGGTGTAAAGCACGCTGCCACTGGACTCTAGAGCAGTGGAGGCGCGTTCTCTGGAGTGATGAATCACGCTTCTCCATCTGGCAGTCTGATGGACTAATCTGGGTTTGGCGGTTGCCAGGAGAACGGTACTTGTCTGACTGCATTGTGCCAAGTGTAAAGTTTGGTGGAGGGGGGATTATGGTGTGGGGTTGTTTTTCAGGGGCTGGGCTTGGCCTATTAGTTACAGTGAAAGAAACTCTGAATGTTTCAGAGTATCAAGAGATGCTCCCAACTTTGTGGAAACAGTTTCTGGACGGCCCCTTCCTGTTCCAACAAGACTGTGCACCAGTGCACAAAGCAAGGTCCGTAAAGACATGGATGAGTTTGGTGTGGAAGAACTTGACTAGCCTGCACCTCAACCCGATAGAACACCTTTGGGATGAATTAGATCGGAGACTGTGAGCCAGGCCTTATCATCCAACATCAGTGTCTGACCTCACAAATGTGCTTCTGGAAGAATGGTAAAAAATTCCCATAAACACACTCTTAACCTAAACCTTGTGGAGAGCTTGCCCAGAAGAGTTGAAGCTGTTATAGCTGCAAAGGGTGGGCCGATGTCATTTTAAACCCTATGGATTAAGAATGAGATGTACTTAAGTTCATATGCGTGTAAAGGCAGGTGAGCGAATACTTTTGGCAATATAGTGTATATTTATTCATTTGGAGCTCACAGGACAGAGGGTACAGATATCAGAATTGTGTTTCAAAAGAAATTGGAAGGGTGGATACATTTTTGACTTGCCATCTTTATGTTATAGCAAAAGCACATAATAAACCCTTGCCATAGGCATTCAGCGGCTATGTGATGTATATTACTGCAGCTTACTGGCAGCAGATCATATGACAATGTCGAGACAAAGGTGGACGGTCTATGCCTATTACATTAAGACCATGGTATTTTTCCTCTAAAAATTCAGGTCATATCTTTGGGAAAAAAAATCTGAAATGGAAAGAGCACAAATCTAAATAACATTTAATCTCCGGAGCACTAGAAGGTGATTTTCGTTCTTTGTTTCTCCTCTCTGAATTGTTGCTAATCCCTGGTGTGTGTGTGTGTGTGTGTGTGTGTGTGTGTGTGTGTGTGTCTCCTTTCCACCAGTGTGTGTCTCCTTTCCACCAGATGTTTTTAATATTGCATTACCTTTCAGCTGGCTTACTGGTGGTTATCAGATAGAATAGCATCACGCATGAAATACAATCCTATCATCTCCCTACTCAGAAAACATAAACCACCAAACCACAACACACAAACCACATACAGCATCTTTAAATTCAAAGGGAGTAATGGTTCATTTTTCATTTCAGATAGGTTACATCCTTGGTTTCATGACTTGGTTTGTACTTCAGCTTGGAAAATCTGAAATAACCTTAAACCTGATAATAAAAAGTCATTTAACATTACAACTAGATGTGTAAAAAAAAAAAAAAAAAGGTATTAACAATGTTTCTTGCGATGTCAGTTCCATTTTGTACCAGCCTCTTTTAGCACAAGAGCCAATTGGTTTTTTGTGTTATAAATAGGCTATGTCTCTGGAACGTTCTATTTTTAATGCATCACTCTGTTACCCAAGAAGTCCAGCTATCTGTCATGACAGCAACAAATTCTTCCCTACATCACATCCAATTAGTACTCCAACATTATTTTCATAGATGGTTGGTGTATAACGTGAAATATTTCACTGGAAGCATAAATCAGCATGTAGCTGCAGCATAAAAAGTAATACATATTTATCATCATCAGCTTTTAAATTCCCAATCAAAGGAACAGTCCTACAAGTTATAATAACAGTATAGAAAAGAAAATAGGACTTTCTGGAATAGACAGCAAGGACCCAGAAATCAATTACTGTGAAGAAAAGGCTAAAAGACTGCTATGATGTTAGTGGTCTTATTTTCCACTTCATCAGAGACGTGTAGGGATGAGAGACGAGTGAAAATCAGCACATCAGTCCACCAACAGTAAAAAAAAAAAAAAGAAGCCCATTCCTGAGTTAGTATAAATAATCCTGCTTTCTCTAATATTGAGTCAGTGAGTCAGTGTGGCACTGTGGGCTGAAAGGACGCAGGCATACCTTCCGCAGCCCAGCGCTGTGAAACAGCCAAATTACACTGCAGAAGATAAGCAACAGTGTGGGCGCTATCTTTTCATTTTCATTTTATGGTATGTTACAGTGCATTTGTATTTGTATAAGAACTGTCTTGATGATAGGCTTTAGGAATTAGGTGAGAAATTTGTCTCAGCAACCCACATACCAATATGTCACAACATTAATATCACTATAGGTGAAGAGAGTAACACTGACTGTCATTACAATGGCACCTGTCAAGGGGTGAGATATATTAGGTGGCAAGTGAGATGTCAGTTAGAAGCAGAAAAAATGATCAAACATCATCAGCATCAACAGGATTTGATCAAGTTTGACAAGAACCAAATTGTGACAGCCAGACAACTGGGTCAGAGCATCTCCAAAACAGAGGGTCTTGTGAGGTGTTCCTGGTGTGCAGTGGTCTGTACCTACCAAAACAGGTCCAAGGAAGGAGAGGGGGCACCAGGATTCACTATGAGAAGAAGGCAAACCAGAGGCTGTGTGACGCTCTGGACACTGTACTGATGGGAAACATTGGGTCCTGGCATTTAGGTGGCATTTAGGTTACTTGAACCTGTACTACCTACCCAATCAAAGTATCACTTCATGTCAACGGTATTCAATGGTAGTCAAAAGTAAAACATGACAAAGGATTCAAGATGTTGGTTTGGGCTTCAAATTCCCCAGACCTCCATCCGATCACGCAAACTAGTCCGTTTCATGAGGGCCCCGCCTCACAACTTACAAGACTAAAAGGATCTGCTGCTAACGTCTTTATGCCAGATACAACAGCACAACTTACTACAGAAATAAACTTGGTTCTTATTTATTTATGCTTGTGCATAGCTTAACAGTAGACAAAGTTGGAAATCTAAATCCTCTGAGCAGTTAGATCAGTATTATGTGAAGTAGCATTGCTCTAGGAGTTTGGATGTTTTGGATTAAGTATTTACCTAGAGGTGTCAATTGCTGAGCTTTCTCTATTGTTTAAAATAGACCAAATAACACAGACACCCTACATTTATTCTACAGTGAATAGGCTACAGATGTCTAAATAATCATGTACTTAATCACCCCCTACTGCCTTTTAGTGAAATCATGCTTATTATTGGTGTCAACTGCATTACTAGCTGATTCACACACCAGATACTTCAAAATGCTTATAAAGGCACGCCACAATGATTTTACAACCTTACAAAACCAAAAGGTTGATGACGAAAATCACTTAAGTGTCTGGTCAGGAGCGTAGTACAGGAATCAATAAGGCATCCATTCCCAAGCCATGAGTTAAATTTGCACAGTAAAAGCATGAGTTCTGAAGTGTTAATAGCAAAAAAAATAAATGTAAAATGTGGAAAAAGTGAACAAGTTGAAATCTTAAGAGATAAGAAAGTGATTTGCAATAACATTATTGGTAAATTATCCTTTAGTACATGCTGATGGAAATATTATCCATGCTCATTGCACACACTCTAGAAACAAAGACTTTATTGCGAAGAAATGGCTGCTTTTGTGTTGGGCTTTACTCTTCTGAGACTGAGAGAAAAAATGTTTCAGTCAGTTCAAGGATTCTGCCTGGAGGAAATAAAGTGAAAGTGACCATTCTGTCACACCACAACACACAGTGTGAACAGCACGAAATTCTTCCTCCACATTTAACCCATTCACCAAGGTGAAAAAGTGGGCAGTCATTAACACAGTGCCCAGGGAGCAGTGTGTGGGGACGGTACCTTGCTCTGGGTACCTCAAGAGGTGCTTAGCAGTATTGGGAATCGAACCAATGACATCCTGATCGCAGGGCGAACGCCTTAACCACTAGGCTACCAAAAACAACTCATGGAAACTGAAAGTTTAAATGCAGTGGTAAATGTGAAAAAATAAGTATAATTTCCTAATATTATAATGAAGAGATACAACATTCAAATATATAACATTCAGTTACTGCTCAGCACAGGTTTCAGGACATTAAGCTTTTAGGATGACCTGCTATAAAAAAGCTATTTTCACTTTCCAACCTGTAGCCCCAAAACCCACGGCTCTGAGCCTTGTTGCTGGATTAAAGATTCAAGAGAGTTTTAAAAGGCCAAATGCATAATGCATACAATATGCTGCTCAGAGGAAACGTTAGAGTCAATGCCTCTATAGGTCACATGTCTAACCACAAAGCAAAATCAATAGCATTTTTTATGATACTCCTGTACAGTACCTGAAAATGCTAGCTTATTCCTGTCAGACCTGTGCTGACCTCATCTAAGTGCTGATGTTTGTAAATGTTCTTTAGTACACTGGCCACACAAGCCTCAACTGGGACTCAGCTAGGTCTCTCAGAAAGCAAGCAAACACACATGTACATGCATGCACGCACACACGCAGGCACGCACACTTTCTGTTAGGTTCTTTACTCTGCTCAGGTACACTTGAAGGTACAAACAATATAAAAGCACATTCAAAGATACCCAATTGTACATTTAATGTTTTAAATGTACACTACATTCACTTTTCCAAGAGAAAGGGCCATGTTTGTACCTTTTCATGAGACTCAAGTTTGATGGTTCTTGAGGTACATAAAAAGATATTGATAAAATCCCAGAATGAAGCAGGTTTAAAACATCTCTACTCTTCCTTTAGGAACTGCTGTTGTGACCTTCAGCAAGGTACACAACTCCATGTTGCCATGTTGCGCGCGCGCGCACACACACACACACACACACACACACACACACACACACACACACACACACACACACACACACACA
>JBBIGA010000018.1:19068797-19083435 GCA_037576975.1 Alestes dentex | reverse complement strand
TTTCCTTTAAAATGATGCTTTAAAGAACAATATTTTTATTTGGAAATGAGGAGAAATATTGTCAGCAGTTCATAAAAACTAAGGCTGCTCAGTTCAATACTTGCAGCTATAAAAGATAAAACCTGAGAAACTGAACATTTTTGCAGCAGTCTCTTATTAAAAATAAATAAATAAATAAATATGTAAATAACATGTACAAACTCAGCAAATAAACTGTAAATATGTAAAGTGTGTGTCATTATTTACAGAAAATCAACAGAACGTGTGATCTGTGCCCATGTACCCACAGTGCTTTACTGCAGGTACACTAAAAACACAGATATAAAGGGGCGCATGTTAATAACTTACATACAAACTTTATTTTGGCTGAGGCTCTTATCCAGAGCGTCAGTAGTTATACGGTATGTGGTTCTGGTAAGTTGGCCAGAGTGTAAACACAAGTCTGGTGTGTCTGTATACTGTCGGTCCTCAGAGAGGCACTTCTGAGGTTTGAAGTGATGAAAACTTACCTTTTCAACCTTGTCATAGTTTTTAGCCTTGATCTGTGGACAGATTTCAAAACCACCGTTATTAAAACATGACTGCACAGCGGGGTAAAGTATGAGAATAGTCATATTTTCTCTCTCTCTCTCTCTCTCACACACACACACACACTCCCTTTAAGATCAACAATGTGAAATTCACTGAAAACCTCATTATAGTGCCTCATAAATCCATGTTGTGTGTTAAGATGCACCCCCCCCACGTTACTCTCAATAGATCATCTTTTACAGCCAGTAATACAGAGGCATGTATGTTGTTTTTTTATGCTTTGCCATATGTTACTATTCTGGTGTAACCTTCTGTAACTCTCAGCTGCTTAAAAATGGAAAGTGAGGCCTAAAACTTTGCCCTCAGAACAACTGTGAAGACATAAACTGGATCGAGTGGCTGCCTTATTAAAACGTGCCTCCACATAAAACCTGGAGGGCCTTCACTAAAAACCTCGGCACGTTTGTGTACAGCGCTGCCAAACGCACTGGGTCTTCAATGTGGGTCACACAACTGCAGAAGTCATGCATTAAACTGACTGGGTTCATCATTTCCACAGTAATAGAACATGCATCACAACTATGATAACAACATAAACACCTAAATCAAGTAACCTACCATCCCTCAACCCTAAAACCCCCCCGACACTCTCAGTTATAGGTCCGAAACCTGTGTGAGGACAAGAACTGGACTGTGTTGCTGCCTTAAAACAAAAAGGCCTCCACGTTTGTGTACACCGTGCTGCCTAGATCTTTAACGTGAGTCACGCAACTGCAAACGTGACGCGTTAAACTGATTTAGTTCATCATTTCCATAGTAATAAAACACTTTGCATCACAAACATGATATGGTTTACTCAAGCGAATACCTGAACCAAGCAATCTACCCTCCCTGAATCCTGAAGCCCCTTAACATGCACAGTTCAAAAGACCCTAAGAGCCAAAAACCGACAGACATATTCATGCATGCGCACGCAGGGAAGAGAAACTGCAATAAAACTGGAACTGTATCAGGACGCCGCCCCCCCCCCCCAGGCCTCCCAGTGTGGAACAGAGGGGCGGACTGTGACGCCTGCCTGCCAAATACAAAGCAGCACGCCGTCCGCGAAGCCGCTTCGTGTATTCACTCAAAGCCAAAGCCATAATCATAACCCGAGCCAAACATAACGACAACTCGGGACACTTCACCAGTCACAAACACGACATTTATATTTTATTGGGGTTTATTTTCCTCTGTTACTTTGGTGCCTCACCAAGCTCTAAAGGAAAGTTGTAAGAAAAAGAAAACAAACAGGATGAATAATAAGGAATGCACCCGCAGAACCACCCCGGGGCCGTGCCGTTATGATATTCTTTAATAGACCGTCAGTGCCAGAAAACAGTCGAATGCAAAGGTTTGGGAACAAATGGCATTTTTGTAGATTAAGTGAAAATAAGCACAGTGCAGCGGTCAGCAACCCTGGAGCTGGAGACCTTTCTTCTTGAGAAGTTTGGTTTTAGCCAGCGCCTGCTCTCACTAATGAACTTCTACAGACGTCCCTGACTGGCTGGAGTGTTAAGAAAAGAGAAGACAGGAACAAAGATCTCCAGGAGGAGGGCTGGTGGCCACTGTTATACACATACATTAATCTACTTTACTGTATATTTCTTTAAACATTAATATTTGTCCAGCACAAGTTGCAAATTGAAGTTTTAATCCCTTTAAAAGGGTGTGTTAAATAATTACTACAAAAAAATTGCAACAAAATGTCATTTGACTGGGGGTGCTCAAACTTTTGCATATAACTGTACACACGTTTGGGACAAAAATGGGACAAATCTATCTGGTCTGAAAACTGCCATTTTATTTGTAGAAGGCTACAAATGCAGTTGAATCACACTGTATGGTGCACTGGTTCCCAAAGTGGTCCTGGAGGACCCCCGGTCCTGCACAGTTTAGCGTTCACACATCCTCTTCAGCGCAACAGCAGCTGGGGAATGAACTGATTCGCTGGATCAGGTGTGTTGGTAGCAGGAAAACGCTAAAATGTGCAGAGCAGGGGGTCGTATTGGACCAGTCTGCGAAACACTAGTACAGTGCAGCGTTTAGTACAGTTTACAACTGAGGGAAAATATTCAACTTTTTCAAGAACACACAGGTTTAGGCAAATTTGAAAATAAGCTAATAGGCAAATTTGAAAATAAGCTAATAGGCAAATTTGAAAATAAGCTAATACATACAGTACAATAAAAAACAAACCAAAGTATCTTTTTGTTAAGTTAATACATCCTCTACAAAGAGAAAACAAACCAAAATATGTTTCTTTTTTCCTGCCCAACTGTTTGCTTCCAACTTTTTTTTGTAAAATTAATACATCCGCTACAAAAAAACAAACCAAAACGTATTTCTTTTTATCTGCTGGCTTCAATATATAAAGAAAATTTAAAAAAAACTTTAACTGTGCATTCAATTGTGCAGAAGTGTGTCTCTGTACAAATCATATCATTTGACCAGGGGCTGCCTAAACTGCTGCTTAAAAAAAATGCAAAAGTGAATGTACCCTGAATTTGACTCTGCATTTTAAAAAAAATCTGGAATTAAGACTCTCAGTCTGAGCAAATTGTGGTTTAGTGTCTTGCTCACAACAGAGGATGGAGGTCTGTGTGTACTAGTGTTCAGTACAGTGCATTCCTGTACCTAAGGAACACATCAAATTATTTATAAGTCTAATCTAATCGCCGATCCGACGCCAAAACAACATTTAACACTACTCTGCTGATACTGATATGATCCTAATATCACACAAGCCAATGGAGAAGAATGACTGCACAGAGGTACGTGAGATATTTCAGCGAGAACAGCAGTGGAAAATACTGTCCACTGAGTGAATGTGCAGGAATAATTTCCCCAGAGCTCCTGACAAACTGAAAACCCCCGAGACCAGGGAAAAAAAAAAACAAAAAAAAAAACTACAGCTACAAATACCAGAGGCCCTGGCGTCACACTCTTCCAGCACGAGGCGGGTTATGGAGAAAACAAACTGAAAATGGGCATCAGAAATTATACACCAACGAATATCACCAATAAACACTTTCCTGTCTGATTGCACAGAGCGGAAAGGAGGTTAGAAGTTAACCACACAGGCATGGAGATGAAATGGCATTTTATCTGGGCCTCGTTCCTCTCTGAAAACACATTTTTCTTCTCAGTGGAACCCACGGGGCCAAGACGTTTAAGGCCCTCTGGTTATTTTTGTCTAAGTCTGACTAAGCCTGCGGGCCTCAAACCCCACCCAGACTGGACACTCACAGCTCCCAAATACAGAAGTGGAGGCGGGTAGACTGGGGGAAGCTCAAAAATCAACTATATTATTACTCCCTAACAGAGAAATCACTCTGAGGACGGTGAGTGTGTCAATACTGTTAAGGTACATTAAGAATTAATGCAAAATCATCAGTTATGCTTTGTCACTCACTCACAAGCTTATACACAACACACACACAAACACACACACCCCCCTCCCCCAGACACAAAACTACATTCCAATAATTAAACAAATTTGTTGGAATTGTCAACCAAGTTTATTCCTGAAAAGGAAAACATGTCAGAGTCAAACACATGGTTTCAACAGTCTCAGCGAACAGGCAGCATGTGAATCTGCCTCCAGAAATACAGACACCACAACTTTGATCTTAAGTTCTAGCTTTCTAGAACTTTATCTAGCAAATGCAGTCCTCCTGAGAGATTGGTCATTTCAAAATGGCACAGGCCACGTGCAATACTGAAATAAAAAAAGTGCATATTTAAATGACACCAGTCCATAAAGCCCATCAATTACTATAGGCTTTACTATAGGGGGGGGGGGGATTAGGGATATTAAGGTTGAAAAGGGGCCATCATGAAAGATTTGAGGAAACAAGCAAATATTCAAAAGAATTAAAAGGCAATGGCTTCTAGATTTACAAAAATCTAAGTTTTGTTATATTTGCATTAAGTTTTGCAATTGCTTCAGTATTTCTGTACATTTGGGCAGACAAACATCTAAGCAACAGGAAACTGGTTTTTCTTGATAAGGACTGTGTGAAATTTGGGGGGGGGGGATTTATGAAACAACCTGAAGTGGTAGCACTGGAATTGGGACAGAACCAACAGCAGAGATGCTGAATTGGATAATGAAGCAGAAGGGGGGGAAAATCAGATTCTGTAACAAATCTATCCAAGAACAGTGCATGCACACACACACACACACACACACACACACACACACACACAGTGTGAGGTCATGTTGAGCTGTGTGGCTGTGTGTTCCTTCCTGTGGGGCAGGAGAGAGTGTGAGCAGTGAGTCACTAAAGATTATAGATATACTGGATCAGCAAGAAAGACTTTAATAACAGGAAAGAAAAAGATTCATCATACTCTCTCTAAACCTAACAATTCGGTTCCTCAGTCTACACACGCTCTGGAAAAAGGCAGACTATACTGTAAGACCGTGAGTGATTACACTCATCCAAAGGCGTGAGTGAGACTCCCGTCCAGGTGGGCCAAATCACTGTGGACTTTCCAGAGCTGAGTTCAATAGAAGAGGGAAAACATTCAACTCTGCAGAGCTGCGGCCTGGAAGGAACACAGTTTGACAGCCCTGCCATAAAGATAACTTTCAATCTAGTGCTATGACACAATCTTTTTTTTTTAGGAACACACAGGTTTATGCAAAAGTTTGAACACACCCCATGAATTTACTAATACTCTGTGAAAATAATGTAATACATCCTCTACAAAAACAAGCCAATTTATGGCTTTTTTTTCCCCTGCATAACGTTGATGCACCATTTCTATGTTGGCTTTAACATATACTTTTGCACAGGGAACGTCTTATTCACCCCCAACCTGTTAAAATGTGCAGAAGTGGGTCTCTGTAGAGGGTGTGTACTTATTTACACCACAAGTCATTTGACCAGGGCCGCCCAAACTGTTGTGCATGACCGTGTGTAGCTGCTTCAAAAGTGAACATGTTTTGAATTTAGAGTCTCCCTTTGAGCATACTGTGGCTAAACATCTTGCTCGCACCAGGAGAACAGGATGTCAGGCGAAGGAGATCTGCAACACAGCCCATTTTGGGCTTCGGTTTTTGGTTCCTAGGGCAGTGCTCTGGCCCACTGAGCCTCTGCAGCTTCATAATACAAATGCTATGAGGAGATATAATTAAGGCTATAAATAAACTAAGTAACAAAAACAAGAACTAATATGTTAATCAATCCTGTTTTAACTTGGAGGCTACAATAAACATGGGATAAAACAAACCATGCGTGTCCAAGGTTAATTGTGAAATACTTACCATTTTAAGCTCCCCTGTTATGTAGCAACAAGTTAAGGCCCTAATAACCACTTATTTTAAGCCGAGCTGAAGTGTTGATTGTCTTTGTGGTGTTAAGGGTCTGTGTATCGTTAAAAAAAAAAAAAAAAAAAAATGATGGTGTGTAGTTCACATATGTCATGTGCCTCACATCTACAATGTGTGGAAGTGTTAAGAATGTGTTTCAGTTCATTAAGTGTTGGGAGAAATTAGGTCAAGACTACTGAAACTGGACCCTGACTCTAAGATACATGATTAGTATAAAATATATACTGCCATATTGAAATAGGTGTTAATATGGACAGATCTATTTGCAGTGTTCACACATATACACCACAATAACCTCAAAGAAATGACACAGGAGGCAAGAAATTGACACAACAAGTGAATAAAAGGCTAAAGCACTTCAATACTATTAAAATAGTTTAATGCTGTTGCAGATAAAACATGCAACAATATGAACTTAACCTTATAAAACTGGAAAAAAAAATGAAAAAAGAATGAATACAACCCTCCCCAACCCTCCCGCCGTCCCCAAATAGTACAAGCTGTGACAAAAGTGACTGCCGTCAGTTTGAAACCTTCACGAGAGGCATGTGAAATTCACATTGTTGTTCCGATTGGGAGACGTGATCTTGCACACATGAAAGTGATAGAAAAATGGATTTTAACCTCAGCTTCAATGTACAGTTTCCAGAATCTGCCTGAACTGGGGAACTGGGCGACAAGTCTTTCGTATGTCTTCCTTGCTTTGTCTATAGGTTGGTTCTAGAAAAAGTTAAAAGGCATTTACATACAAAATAAGGGAACCGTCGGTCCCACTTACATGACTGACAGTTACCAAACCCCTCCCCACCATCCCAATACCAACTCTCCCACAGATATGTTTCCCCGCGTAAAAATGAATGCAACCCTGTGTCACTAAACCTGTGCTTCTCGAATCAGTATGCTCCATGCGTCGAGGTCATATGGGTTTTCTTCCAACTTCTTCTCTGCCTTCTTCACCTTTTCCGGGATGTACTCCGCAGCCTGGAATGAGACGACAAAAATATCATCAATATGTGACATAAATGGAACCAAATAACCTACAGGTTACACACAAACACACACAACCTCTACACAGCAAGTACAATTCGTTCAAACATAAGTAGGTTAATGGCCTACCAGCGAAAAGGACTCATACCAAATTAGACAAATTACTTGATGTATGTACACAAAGAGCATAAAAGCATGCGGAAATATGTCAGACTACGGTACACTGATTTCTCCAGTCAGTTTCGGAGGACCACAGGGCCCTGCACTCTGTTAAACCCGATTTCTTTCATCCATCCCTTATCATAATGAGATAAAGCAGGTGTGATGAAGATAAGATAATACTAAACCACAAGAAGCCCAATCTAATCCTTGGAGGCCACACCAGCGGACCATTTTTCATAAATAAAGCCCTCCAGGTCTAAACATGAGTGACACCATGAGTTATCCTGCTCTAAATTGTACAGTGAAGGGACTGGGACAAAGCAGAAACATATACAGGATCAAAAATCTAGTTTAAAACCTCGACAACTCTGCACAATAGACACTATTAATCTAAACTACCATAATACTGAGTCAGAAGAACAGACGCTCGAAAACCATGATATTCTTTACTGAACACATGCAAAGTCAACGACAAGCCAGCCAAAACACCACAAAATGTGCATTTTGAAGGTTTGAGTTCAGTTTTCACAGTCTCCCTTTTCTGTTTACAAAACCCTGCTAAGGGCTCTACAGAGCAAATTAGCACATCTTAACCAGGTTAGGAGGTAAATAACGTGTTTGATCTACACCTACGTGACGAGGAGGGCGTGAAATCTGCAGGATTGTTAAGAAAATTGTGCTCTAATGCTTCAAAACATCGCCTGATCTCCACGAAGCCCAGCAGCAGCGTGTTTGCTAGCAGACGAACTGTTAGCACACTAGCTAATTCACATAAAACAACAAGATTTTAATGAGTTAGACTGATGTAATATATTGTGGGATATGGTTCTCTAATTAACGGAACAAACAAGACACAAAATCAGACAACATTCCCACCACTTGTTTCATTATTGTCTCTCGCCAGGCTCATTATTAGTTAGCTTGCAGGCTAACTCGCTAATGTTCCCCGAGCAGCAAATACACAGGCAAAATGCACCTTTTCAGCATTTAATTAAATATACATGCATCCTACCTGGTCTGGAGCGCTTTCTGTAGACATTATGAGTCTGAATTTTGTATTTTTTGTGAGATTTCCAGCCTGCTGCTCCTCAGAGTTTCTGAAATGGCGAGCTCGCCCAATTCCGGTCCTGAAGGAGGAGGGACTAGGGGAATATTTTTGTTTTTTCATTATTTTTTAATTTAAGCGTAGTTTAATTAGGGTTTATGCGTCATTTTAGTCTTGAAAAAAGTCCCTAAATTAACCAGAAGTCTAAAATCATACAACACGCTCAAACAAACGTTTTTAAGATTTTGAAAAATAATTCGACTTTTATCGCAGATCTACAGAGTATAAGTCAACAGTCATTGTGACGGGCGATGATTTGGAGATCAAATAAAAGTTCTTAATGTAGAAAGAAGATAAAATATCTTTAAATATTATTCCATATAAAATAAATGATATCCTCCTAAAGCCAAGGTTCATTTTTTTTTTCAGATAATGCACGTAGTATGAAACACCACCACCACCAACAACAATAATAATAATGATCATTATTATTATTGTTGTTGTTAATGCACGTTTAGCAAATGAATAATCCATTTGTTCATCTACAACTAGAAATAATTTTATTGATTAATTAAGGCATTATTTCAATCCTATGTGTATAAATATGTATGTAATTGTTTGTATGATTTGTTTTAGATAAAAAAAAACCACTTCTTTCATTTAGAGCACATGATCTTCAAACCATTTTCTATATTTAAAAACAATGAATGGATAGAACTGATACTTAAAAAAATCTTTAAAAATTCTTTGTTAATTATTTTGTATATTTTTCTGTGATGCTATTTAATAATGCTTAACAACAACAACAACAACAACAACAATAATAATAATAATAATAATAATAATAATAATAATAATAATAATAATAATAAAATTATTATTATTATTTGTATTATGATTAGTGTTTTAATTTCTTTTTATTTCATTTCTTTTACCTGTTATTCTATTTTATTTTATTTTTATTTGACTTTATTCCTCTGTCCTCTATTTTATTTTATTTATTTTATTTTATTTTGTCTTTTCGTTCCTCTCGTGGTCTTTTTGTTCCCAGAATGCTTTGCAACTGTCCTTTTCCTCCATCTTTGTTGTGTATCAGGCAGGTAAACTCCGGCACCGTTATTAAAAATCTAATTTTTAATCAAATTCTGGAGCACAAACCACTCCGATACTTATCTGAGAGAGTAGATAAAAGATTGAACCTTTGTTCTTCCCCGGTTCTGTTGAGTATAACCGCACGATGCCGTGGATTTTGAGGGGATAGTTCTCAGAGCTGTGCGAATGGAGGCGGCTGAGTCTCTGAGGGACCGAACTTCAGTGAAATTTGAAATCTTTTTAGATTTTTACCTCTTATTAGCCACGTTTGTAAACTTAGTACTGCACTTTTACACCCTGGGGGTCTAGTCGTGCCTCGGTTAGAAGCAGGTTTTGCTTCATATGGCTGAAAAGCGATTTTACAGTAACACGTTAGCATTCTGTATCAAAGCTATTATAAATTAGCATGTCTGTTCTATATTCAGTCTAAAAGTTTATCATGTGTCTTAATATTATATTTCAAGTCAAACGAGGACATGGTTGTCTGTTCACATGCTAGTGTTATACCTGTGTCTATTTGATATAAAGGGGTTTTGATGCAGCCTCTTCCAAATATCCTACTTTAGAATAATTAATGTAGGTTTATGTATACATGTTTATATGTTTGCACACTCATGTCTTTTTGTATTTGTATAGTATACTTTTTATACCATACTGTTACAAAGCTTTTATTCTATTGTTATGCTGCTCCTACCTTTTACTGTCCACTGTAATGTAGTAACACTGCAAAGGTCTTCCTTGTGGGACTGAGAATGGGTTATCATCTTAGTTTCTTAATCTCAAATTTTGTCTCTGCAGGACTTCTGAGCCTGGACAAGAGAGATCACAATGCCTGGAAGGTCAGTGGCTCTTAAAATTGTGGTGGGGATTGAATAATGAATGGTGTCTTGCTCAGTTATTTTTAAATTTGATGGTTTTCAAGATAGAAGGTTTGTCACACACAGTGAAATGAGGTTATGCATGTAAAGGGGCATTTGGCTGACGTTCTTATCCAGAGCGACTTACAATCATTAGTTACAGTTCCTCCGGAGACACTGAGGGTTAAGTGTCTTGATCAAGGACACAGTGGTAGAAAGTGGGGGTGTCTATTAAGGATGGCATGAACATTGAAACTCTTCGAGTTTCAGAGCTGGATAGAGAAGCCTGACACACACACTCAGCTGTTAAGATTCAAGATTGTTGTTAATGTGAAATAATCACAGAACTGTACAACTGCTGTAGACCTTCATGGGCATCTAGTGGTTAGGGAGGTGCCCCTGTGATCAGAAGGTTCTGGGGCCTCTTTACAATTTAGTACCCAATCAGCCAGCATAGGAGCTGAAGTTTGTTTGGCTCTGATCTTCCTTTTAAAACATTTTAAAGCTTTAAGATCTGAGATAATTTACTTTGGGCTGCTCCCAATTAGGGGTTGCCACGGTGGATCCACTGTCTCCATCTCCTCTGCGTCTTTCTGTCCCTCGCCAACTGCCTGCATGTCCTCCCTCATCACATCCATAAACCTACTAGACCTTCTTCTCCTCTTCCTTTAAGCTCCATCCACAGCATCCTCCTCCCAACACACCCAGTCTCTCTTCAGCATCCTCCTCCCAACACACCCAGTCTCTCCTCAGCATCCTCCTCCCAACACAGTCTCGCCTCTCTGACTTTTCTCCAAGATGTGCAACTCCTGCCGTCCCTCCAATAAACTAATTCCTGATTCTGGCCATCCTAATCACTCCCAGCGCAGATCTGAACATTTTCGACTCTGCCATCTCCAGCTCTGCCTCCTGTCATTTCGTCAGTTAACTGAGATACTGCCAATCGCTAACAGTACAGAAAGGTCGTCTTACTGTGTGTTAATGAATACACTGTAACTCGGACACTCAGGAAAGCAGTCTTCCAAGAGCTTACTTTAGTACGTGCAACTGGTGACTGTCTACCTCAGATGATTTAAAATGATTAGCTGGTAACATCTTTATTTCTGTTTTCCCCCAAGGTTGTGGTGTAAGGCTATCTTTGCTGGGTACAAGCGTGGTCTGAGGAACCAGCGCGAGCACACAGCCCTGCTGAAAGTAGAGGGGGTCTACACCCGTAATGAGGTCGACTTCTACCTGGGCAAGCGCTGCGCCTACGTCTACAAGGCAAAGAAGTAAGTGGATCTTATGTGAAGCTGTATTTCAAAGTCAAATTGAACTTTATATACTCGTATACATACACACAAACTCCCATATTTGTTTATATAATTCAATAGTGTACTTGTTATATTATTCAGTTTTTATGGTGATGCAGCATAACCTATAAAATAAAAACCTATAGTTTTTATTCTATAAGTTATGCTGCTTCTACTTCTCTTGTTCTGTCCACTTTGCTGCTGTAACAATGCATACCTCCCACCTGTGGGACTAATACAGGATTATCTCATCACCTCAACCATATTTGAGAGACATGTAAAAGGTTTCTGCCCTTTTAAAACTCTTATTATTTCAAAAATTCACATACACGTTACATTACTTTTCTACACAGTCACCGTCCTCTGCGATGAAGTTTTCCACCGTTGAACCAACTTTTTAATGCTGTAAGCAAAAACTGGTTGAGCTTGTAGCCACTGATGCAGTGCTGCTTTCCTGTCATCACATGAAAATCATCTTTAATCGCCTCTGAGCTCCAAAAAGATGGAGATCACAGCTAAGCTCTCAGACACACCCAATTGCTGCTCTTCCAGCCTTCACCGTTTTCTGTGAAAATATTAAAGTGTGAAAACTTTCTGAACGTTAATATTTACGACATTTAGAAGACGCTTTCATCCAAAGCGCTTCCGTTCCCTAACTACAGGGGGGCAGTCTCCCCGGCGCAACTTGGGGTTAAGGGTCTTGTTCAGGAACCCAGTGGTGGTGTGCTGTAGGTAGGATTCGAACCCATGACCTCTTGGTCCCGAGGCTAGTATCCTACCCTATAGGCCGCCGCCACCCCAAAATGAACATCCCTCGTATAAATTATATAGACTTCAGTGTACAAATACTCAACGAAACACTAATAACTGAATGCATGGTGCAAATAACAGAACGACATGGCCATGCACTAAAGAAAAATTGGCACCATGCCAGTAAAATTAAACCACCAATAAGACATATGAAATAAAGTGAGGCCCAAACATGTCCTAAGTGCTTGGACAGGATTGGTAATTATGTATTAAATGTGCAATACAGTTGATGTTACAGCAAATTAGACCTGAGTAGCAGCATGAATACAGTTTATAGGGTTGTTTAATCAGTAAGGAGGTCAATTTGCAAATAGTAATGAGAAGTTACTAAAACAATGATCCTAAATGAATTCAGCAGTTAACTGTGTGAAAACCTCAGGGGGATCTTTCAGCTGTGTTGTAGATACAGAGTCATCCAGGTTGAAGTTTGAGTATCGGCGGATGTGGTGAGAGATTTGATGATGCAACTGTTTCATATGGTGTCGTACACTATAGAACAGTTTGGTCTTAAAGGGTCTGTAACCTACATGCATTTAGGATTTTCTTTCTTTTATTTCTTTCTTCCTTCTCTGGAACCACGATGAGTGTGTGGTCTTATGTAACAAAAATAATTCATTTTCAGTTACCATTTTGAAACCTATTTTTTAATCCCCTTTTTGGGGCTGTTAATAAACAATGCATGGACTTTGTGGAAATGAGAAATAGTGAATCTCGTTTGATCTGCAGGCTTTTCTCATTATATAATCACTAATTTCAAATTAAGTGAGCCTCAGTCATTTTCCACATTTGTTTAATTGTATTGCAGTATGAAATTGATGTTTTCAGTATTTGACCTGAAGGATTAATGTAAATAAGAGAAAGCAGGAAATGTGTTTCCAAGGACAAATTATGGGTTTATAAAAAGAGCATGATTCAGGGAATAGTGGTTTATTGGTTCACTTGGTGCCACACGCTTAAGAGGGGAAACGTGAAGGCGCTCTGGAGGGGAAACAAACTGTGGTTGACGAAACATTATTCTTTGCATCAGTTTCTCAGTACTAATTTTCTCTGTAAAGATGGTTAAGAAGCATAATTAAATATCATCCTTTTTATCTGCTTTAGGCTAATTTTAATAGTTAGAGTTAACAGGAGGTTTAAGTGGTTAACTGCAGTATTTACCAGTTAGACTTGGGTCCTCTAGAGTTTTGCCCAGTGAGATTGTTTGTGTCAGAAATAGCCCTGGACAATAACCCTCATTTTTCATAGAAATAAAATAAACTTGAATGTAATAGTATAAACTTCAATTTAATAATAATGTAATAACCGCTATTACTTAAATGTTTTAGCACAGAAACTCTGCTCCCTCTGTCCTGAAACCTGAATGTTTCCTGATATTGTTAGTTGATTTGGATAAAAGCATCTGTGAAGAAATGTAATAGTCTTAAATCATTATAAATAGACTTAAATGTAATAAACCGTTGTGGGTGAATGTAGCTGGTGCACTAGACCCAGGAGCCTGAACGTATTTATCCAAAGATAAAAGGGTGACGGCATACGAGAAGCTACTGCAGTGTGTCCCACCCGTTAAATAGGACGTTACGTTTATAAAATACTTTTTTACTGATGTGATCAAATTACTAAATGGTGCCCTGTGTAGCGCTGAATCTTCAAACGTTTTAAGTTTTCCATATAAAATGTTAGTGAATTTCACTCGGGGTCGACACTAATGTATTAGTTCTCGCCCTACTCAGCGTAGACTTGATATTTCACTGAACTTCAGGTCCTTTAGAGACAGACTCCTCCATACTTTTTGTTTAACAGTGTTTTTATTGGTTTTTATACATTCCGCATACAAATAGGCACTAAAATCAGACAATGACAACTAAACCAGATGAAAGAATATACAGGCATGTATACTTCTACATCAAGAAACAAACGAATACGTACTCAGCGAGTTCTACTAATAGATACCGTACAGTTTCAAATTCTTTTTATATTTTGTTGGAAACGGTGTAGGCTGGAGATAGTACTGGTAAGTGGTTGTCTGAGAGTTCAGCTCTCCACCCTTTTGGAGCTCACAGAAGCTTTAAGAGGAAGATTTTCACGTGATGATGTGAACGCAGCGCTGCATCAGTGGCTACGAGCTCGAGCAAAAATATTTTTTAGTGACGGCATTAGAAAGTTGGTCAGACGCTGGGAAAACTGCATCACAAAGGAAGGTGGCTGTGTAGCGTAATGGCCGGTTGAAAATCATGCAAACTGACAAAAGATTCTTCGCATAGTGCAAAGACTCTTTCTTCTGAAGAAAGAGAGAGTTATTCGTCGCCCAGGGCCGTTCTGGATTCGGAAGTTCTCTCTAAAGAACCTGGACCTTTGCAGAGGTTTTATACTCTCAAAAGAAAACCATTCACTTGTCAAAACAGGGCAGAAACCACGTCGCCTCCCCCTGAAGAGGTTCCAGCCAGAACCCGTGTTATGGCTTTTCACAGTGAGGCTCCACGAC